>MU130802.1:119175-130631 GCA_015039435.1 Imleria badia
GGACCTCGAGCAGGGTTGTGAACTTGGGGGACGAAAAAAAATCTCGGGGCCGTCGTGTCCTGGAAAAAGTAACCCTCCGATTCCCCGGCCGTAGTAGTGGGAAGTTGGAACGAGTGATTCAAACACCGCTAGTGGGCAAAAGTTGGGATCGTCCACCATCAAAAGCATCCCAGTGCAGTGTCGACATGCATGCAGCTCTACAAATAACCAAAATATCCGAGGTCGTGTGCGAGTTTCTTGATCGCCCTACTCTTGCACGCCTCGCTCGCACATGCCGCGCGTTTGAGGAACCTGCACTGGATGCTTTGTGGAAAGTCATCGACGATCCTGAACCTTTCGGCAGCTTGTTACCTGATTCGATGTGGACCTTAGAGCAAGAGCCAGCTGGGTAAGTTATGGTGCCGTCCTTGCCTTCATTCGATGGACTGATCAGGGCCCTACATTGCAATTTCTGCAGCTCTGACTCTCGATACAAGCTCCTCCAACCGCTGTCACCTCAGCAGTGGCATTTGATCCAAAAATACACGTCTCGCATAACGGTGTTATTATCATGCCCTACCGATATGCCATATGCGCTTCCATCCAACAGCCGGCCACAGGCCATCGCCGCTCATTGGCCCCCATCTTTTGAACCGCTTCCCACACTGTTCCCGAAACTGAAGGCAATCGAGAGCGCATACCCCAGATCTGACAATGTCGCGTTATTCCATTTGTTCAACGGGCCGTCCCTGAACCAGCTGGGAATTTGTTCCCTTGAGGGTGATCTTTCGTCTCAGACACTGATCGATTTCGTATCCGCCATGGGCATCTTATACCCAAACATGAAAACATTTTCCTACAACGCCATGATCAGCCAAAAAAATCCAGACACGATGATCCGAGCCTTATCCAAGAGCATTAGGAGTTGGAAGCATCTGGAACGCGTGGACCTCGACACTCTGGACCTGGACACCGCTGCATACGAGCATCTCATGCGACTCGACTCCCTCACTAGTCTTACCTTGACGCTCGTCTATGATTGTCTCCCTCGCCTTAGGCAGGCAGTCCTTCCCCGAAAACCTTTTCCCATGCTAACGGACTTGGCCCTCGTTGACCGTGACTATCACATTCTGCGGATGGTCGAGTGGTTGAATTGTCTCCACCTTTGCCCATCTAGCCTGTTCTGTCAAACAGGCGGATATGATACAGACGCACAACAGATCTCTGATCTCTGCCATGCCATATCAGCCCAACTCTGCCACAAGTCACTCGAGACGATCATTCTGGCGAGCTGTGATGTTCCACCATCCGTCCAGGTGGACTCCATCCGACCACTTTTTTCATTCACCCGCCTTCGCTGTGTTAAACTCACTGGTCTCTGCAGAACCTTTCTATCGGACGATGATCTACTCGAGCTCGCGACCTCGTGGCCGCTCCTCCAAACCATGAGCCTCAACTATTATACCACTGTACAAACCCATGCAGTCATCATGCCCACGCTCAAGGGTGTCTTCCATCTTTTACAACATTGCCAACATCTACGGCAGCTCACAATCGCCATCGACGCAAGGGGCACGGAATGGGTAGATGCCGCCTGTCCTTGGGATGGTGTTCGCAACCATCCGATGGATTACTTGTGTCTCGGAAACTCTTTCCTCAATGACTCGAAACGCATTGCGTCGATACTTTCGGTCATGCTTCCGTCCCTCAAGGAAGTAGATACGGCTTGGGGAGATGACTACCCCATATATTATATACCGGAAAGTCTGTCGCGGTTGTCGCTGTGGCAAGAAGTGAACCATCACCTTGGCGAGCTGCGCAATGGCCGTGATTGGGATCACGGACATGGCAGGATGGTCCTCCAGCCAACTGCCTAGCTAGGTGCTGGTAGACTGGAGTCGTCACCCGTCCTGACTTTTTACATGTACTGGATGAAGAAATTGGAAAGCCACCACACTTGAGGGCGGAAACATCGAGGCAGCTTACGCAAAATAGAAGATGGATGAGAGAGAGAAGATGGAGAAGGAGGGGAAAGAGTGGGACCTTGGTGGGGTGCTTCAGTCCGGAGTGTATCATACATACATAGTGTCAATGTAGTGGGTGTCGCCACGGTCATGGCGCTTTCGCGTTTTTCAGCAGAGTAAGCTAATGTCAAGTCTTTCAAGTTGTATTCGGGACAGCATCAAGCTCAGTATACTATGGTGGTCCTTTTATTCAACGCGCAAAACTTCGCAGCGCGCGTACAAAAAGAAAACCGCAGAACACACGCAACACAGGCTCATCGGGACACGCACGGCGTGCAATAAATGTTGTTGAAATTATGAGCGCGAAGATGGACAATACCATGTAAGACAGTAGTACTATATAACCAGACGTACCTCAAAATGACTAACGAGTGACTCCTTCGATGGACAGTCCTCCAGACGCCCGGTCTCCCCTTTCCCACCCCCTGTCCCTAAACCATCAACGGTGATGACATCAAGCTCCTCATTAACGAGCAGTGGTAACGGCAATGCGAACCGCTGGGTCAACGCGGATGGTCGACGACGAAGTGCTCAGGGCAGCACGGCACGGGGCAGCAGTAGCCTGCGCATGGTGCTAGAAGCTGACAACGCAAGAGGAAACAGCCTTGCCGTGTGTCGCATATGATCACGTCCACGACGTTGCACGCACGGCTCCCCCTCTTATTCTTATCGTAGGTGTACGCATAACTTTGATGTTTGCTTGTGGCCGTATACGATGATGACCTCATTATTAGGGTATGCATTTGTGGCGATGCCTTTGCCAGAGAAGAGGCCCTTGACGAAAGGGTTGATCAATCCAGCTGCAAAGTTCTGCGTCGTCTGTTGCACCAACCATAGAGCCGCGAGGAAGCGAGCCCAGTCGGGGCTTAGGGAATCAAGGTTACGGTCGAGGAGGCCCTCGGAGGAATAAGTCACGGAACCGTTGAAGTGGTCGACAGTGAACAGGGGGTATTGCGAGCGAATGAATGGTTTACCGAAGGCTTCCACTCATCGTGCGTATGTTTTTTTGTGTGATCCGAGTCGCTGAGCCTGGTCAAAGGGAATTGGGGCGGCTCGTCATGTGACACGATCATATAGTCTTCGAATCCGGGTGGGGTAGGTGGAGACAATGACGCTGAGTGACGACATGTTGGGGGTATTGGAGGTATGATGTACGCCGCGGTCGGAAAAACGCCCCTTGAGTCGGTATAGTTGACGGTAGAGTCCAATGAGGTGGGGGGATGCTCGGGAAGCCAAACGTGCGTGATGAGGCGTGCGCATGACTTTTGCCTACTCATGCTGGGCTGTGTCGAGACTCGAGGGAGGTTGTCCGATGGTGTCTGAGAAGTAACATGAGGAATGAACCCAGAGATGTTGGTAAGAGGACTCACCAGGGGTGGGTACGCAATACGGAGGCGTTATGGGTTGACCTGTACGGTGGACCTGTACAATCGAGGATGTTGTACGAGGTGACGAGAGATTTGACGGTGGAGAGGGACGCGTCCTCGTTGTCTGGTACGTCGCGTGCAGCTATCGTCATCAATTCCATGATAACTTAGGACGCGTAGCTCTGGTCAGTTCCGCAAATCCCACCACGGCCGTGAAATTAGAGGGTTTGGGGTGCGGGTAAGAGATACTTTTTCCAGGAGGACATGACAACGACAGCTCGAGTCGATATCGGATTTAAACACCGCCAGCGCCGCGGCCCTACATAGCCAGAAGTCAATCGTCCATCATCAAGAGCACCTCAGCGTCGACATGCATGCAGCTCTACAAATACCCGAAATAACCGAGGTCGTGTGCGAGTTTCTTGATCGTCCTACTCTTGCACGCCTTGCTCGTACATGCCGTGCGTTCGAGGAACCCGCACTAGATGCCTTGTAGAAAGTCATCGACGGACCCGAACCTTTGGCTAGGTTATTCCCTGACTCGATGTGGATCTTGGAGGACGCAGATCCAACGGGGTAAGTCACGGTGACCTCCTTGCCGTTTCTTCATTTGATAACTGCCACGTCCGTAGGTTTCAGCAATGCAGCCTCACCCAACCATTGTCTCTCGAGCAGTGGAAGTTGATCCAAAAGTACACGCCACGCGTAACGGCGATATCATTGCACAGTGACTCTACTTCATCCACCAACCGGCTACAGGCCATCGCCGCTCATTGGCCTCCATCCTTTGAACCACTCCCCACATTGTTTCCGAAACTGAAGGCAATCTGCGGCGCATCCCCCGGACCTGACAACCTCGCGTTATTCTATTGGTTGAACGGACCGTCTCTGACCCACTTGGAAATTCCTTCCCTTGCGGGTGATCTTGCATCCCAGACACTGATCGATTTCGTATCCGACATGGGCACTATATACCCAAATATGAAAACACTTGACCTTAATGCCAGTCTTGACTATAGAACTCCAGACGCGATGATCCGAGCCTTCTCCAAGAGCACCAGGAGTTGGAAGCATCTGGTACACGTGAGCCTCGACACCGTAGACCTCGACACTGCTGCATACGAGCACCTCATGCGACTCGAGTCCCTCACTCATCTTACCTTGATGCTCGTCTATGATTGTCTCCCCCGCCTTAGGCTGGCAGTCCTTCCCCAAAAACCTTTTCCCATGCTAACGGATTTGACCCTCGTTGACCATGACTATCACATTCCCCGGATGGTCGAGTGGTTGAGCTGTCTCCACCTTCCCCCATCCAGCCTGACCTGCGAAACGGGCGGATATTTTGCAGATGCACAACAGATCTCTGATCTCTGTCATGCCATAGCAGCCCAATTCTGCCACAAGTCACTCGAGACGATCATGCTGATGGACTATGATAATACAACATCTTGCAAGTACTAAAAGCCACCGCACATGAAGGCAGAAACACTGAGACGACTCACACGAAACAGCACATGGATGACAGAGAGAAGAGGGGGAAAGAGGGCTGCTGCAGTCTGTAGCAGCGTATAATACATGCACGTAGCGGATGTTCCCATGAACGTGGCGTTTTCGCGTTTTTCAGTACATAAACCTAACCACTGTCAAGTCTTTCACGTTGCGTCCTGGCCAGCGTGCGCAGTCGACCAAGCTCAGACCGGTGCCAACATAATTTACTTTCCATCTGAACCCACTAGAATCTGGTCCAGGATCCGACCATTGTGCCTCTCCGATGAACTCTGACTTGCACGCACAACTGGCCACGATGGGCCTAACAACTAGAGGGGACCCTGAGGCCAAGAAAAGTCGGACCGAGGTGAGCGCTTGAGCACTTCACTGTGCAGCACTCCCGAATCGGAGAAAATATGCCATTGATGGCTTTGAAACACTGTCCAAGACACCGAACTAAACGTTCCATGTGCCCCATTTGGCACCCACCCAGATAATTTTGCTTGGTCGAAGATTCCTGGAACTTCCGGCTTCCCTACGGCAGCCATCTCCGTTCTAGGAGTACACCACTGGCACGTTTCGGTGGTTGTGAGGAAACGATGGCACACCTGATACTATGCAGCCTGAGGCCTGAACAACTGAATGGATGATTGGCAATTCAATGAGGAACTCTTCCGCACTGAGCGAGCCTTCTGCAATAGGACCATTCACAGGCAATAACGCAGGCCGAAGACCCGCACGCCATGTGGCTATACCCCAGCAGGTAGATAGTGACTAGGCGGTTGGTTTATTGAGTAAGGGTAAAATTACCCACGGTGACACAGACGCAAGTCTATCTCGTAACCGCAAGAAGCTTGGCTACTCTAATGAGACAGGCAACGGATCCGAGACACTAAGTATCACAGCGTTCTCATCCCCTCGTTTCGCATTCAAACTCAGGAACTGTTATGGTATTTGAACCCACAAGCATGGTTTTCTTCATACCCGGCTTCTGACCGCCTCTCGCATTGCGTTTCCCTCAGGTCCAAGTCATGACAATTCGTGTCCTTGAGGTCTGCCTCGCCGGTTTGGCATTGTACCTTGTTAGTCGGATTATCTGGAGGCGGAGCAAGCCCCTCCCGCTTGGACCACCTGGATGGCCGCTCATCGGTAACCTGTTCGACTTTCCGGCACATGCACCGTATAAAACGTTGGGGGTTATGAGCGGAAAGTACGGCAAGTGCATAACTCGCGTCATGGAAGGTCTTTACGTTGCTAATTCCACTGCAGGCCCTATGATGTCCATGAATGTGATGGGCACGCGATACCTCGTTCTCAACTCCCTGGAGGCGGCCAAAGACCTAATGGATAAGAAGAGTGCCTGCAACAGGCCACCCTTTACGATGGCAAGTGAACTCGTCGGTTGGGGTGACGCCACTGGTTTTCTACAGTACGGTGAGACGTACCGAAAACATCGCAAATTCTTTCATCAGCAGATTGGCACCAAGAGTAGCCTAGAAGCATTCTGCCCTGCCGAAGAAGCGGAAGCGAAACAATTCGCGCGCGATGTGATGAAGAATCCTGACGATTTGATCGCGCATGCTCGCAGGTGCGGTCCTGATTTTTCGCCCCACATGCTTGTGATGACGTAACATGTACCTCGCAGAATGACCAGCTCTGTGATCTTGCAAATCTCACATGGTTATGGGGTCAAGGAAAACGGAGATCCATTGGTGGAGAGGGCCAACACAGCTATGCGCAATATCGCCGTGGTCACGTCGCCTGGACGCTTTCTAGTTGACTTACTTCCGAGCCGTGCGTTTCTCGAGTTCCTACGATTCATGCCAGCCACTCAAGAGGTCCGCTAGTGAGACACTTGCCTGAGTGGTTCCCTGGATGTGGATTCCTGAAAGATGCGAAACGGTGGCGAAAAATGGCAACCGAGGCGGTCAACACACCTCACCAATTTGTGTTGGAGCATCTGGTATGTTCCATCTTCGAGGTCGGAGGTGCTTGTACGCTGATGTAGAGTCAGGCAAAGGGCGATGCTGTACCTTCGTTCACGTCGAGGCTACTTCAGGAGGGTGTTACTCCTGAGGATGAAGAGGTTTTGAAGTGGGCTGCTTTTTCGATGTACCTGGGTATGATTTCAAAGTATCTCTGTCAAGACGAATATTGAACCTGGTTCTGATTTATCAGGTGGATCTGACACGGCGAGTTGAATTTTTCGTGTACAAGCGAATCTCATTGAAACGAGCGCATCGATGACAGACACCATCCACAATATCCGCATTTTTCCTTGCCATGACAATGTACCCAGAAGTCCTCAAGAAAGCGCAGGCAGAAGTGGATGCCGTCGTCGGACACGAGAGACTCCCGACCATGCAGGATCGCGAGACACTTTCGTACGTGAACGCGGTCTGTAAAGAACTTCTTCGGTGGAACGTGGTGGCTCCTTTGGGTACGTATCTTTGCGCATGTAATTTCTACTCTGACTGGGGTGTGTTACGATGCCAGCAATGCATGTCACTACACAAGACGAGATCTACGATGGATACGTCATCCCCAAGGGAACGCATCTTCTCGGGAACATCTGGTACGTGGCCGGCCTGGGCCGTGTTTGTTTATTCGAGATCTCACCTTTGGTGCAGGTTCATCTTGTCTGACCCAAAAACATATCCCGATCCGGATGTATTTAACCCAGGGAGGTTCCTTGGCGAAGATCAGCAGCCCGACCCACGCGAGGCATGCTTTGGATGGGGAAGACGGATTTGTCCGGGTGCATACCTGGCGGAGATTTCGACCTTCATATGCGTCGCAATGGCGGCGGCGACGTTGGATGTGTCGAGATGTGTCGAGAACGGTGTGGAGTGCGTGCCAAAGTATGACGTCGAGGAGGGGATCATACGGTAAGTTTCTGAGAAGTTGTTCTGATGTGGATTTGTTCATGACTGGTTATGCAGTTGCCTCAAGCCGTTCAAGTGTAGGGTCGTTCCGAGATCAAAGAAGGCGGAGGATCTTCTTCAAACTTGATCTGGGTCCGCAAATTAGATACGATGGTGATTCGATTTACACTCTTTATAGTGGATACATTATTTGTGTATAGATTCTTAGTCGTTGGAAGCATGGAGGAAACCCAGAGCCGTAGAAGTCGCCTTTCAGTCTCGCTTTCAAAACCATTTCAGCGCACGGAGTGTAGGTGACATGGGGAAAATCCGGAAGTCGCGACATCCCGGACCAACTTTCTCGGATGACTGAAAGTGGTGAGTCGCAGCGGGCGGGATCATCATCCGACGAATCGTCCTCGACCATCAAGAGCACCTCAGTGTCAGCTCTACAATTAACTGAAATATCCGAGGTTGTATGCAAATTTCTTGATCGGCCTACTCTTGCGCGCCGCGCTTTCGAGAAACCGTGACCCGCGCTGGATGCCTTGTGGAAATTTATCGACGGGTCCGAACCTTTGGCTAGGTTATTCCCTGATTCGACGTGGATCTTGGAGGACGCAGATCCAACGGGGTAAGTCACGGTGACCTCCTTGCCATTCCTTCAATCGACGAATGCCATGTCCGTAGGTGCAAGCTCACCCAACCATTGTCTCCCGAGCAGTGGAGGTTGATCAAAAAGTATGCGTCGCGCATAACAGTGATATTATCGCACTCTACTACGTCAGCGTTCAACATGCGGCTACGGGCCATCGCCGTTCATTCGCCTCCAACTTTTGAACCCCTTCCTCCACTGTTTCCGAAACTGAAGGCAGTTATGAGCGCTTACCCCAGTTCTTTCCTCCTCCCGTTACTTTATTGGTTGAGTGGACCGTCCCTGACCCAGTTGGAAATTCCTTGGCTTACGCCGGGTGATGTTGCGTGCCAGAAGCTGCTCGACTTCGTATCCGACATGGGCACTATATACCCAAACATGAAACCATTTTCGTTCAATACCTCTCTCGACATACAAATTTCAGAAACCATGATCCAAGGCTTATCCAAGACAATTGGGAGCTGGAAGCACCTGGCACACGTGCACCTCAACACTCTGGACCTAGACACTACTGCATACGGGCACCTCAGGCTCGTCTATCATTGTCTCCCGCGTCTTAGGCAGGCACTCCTCCCCCAAAACCCTTTCCCATGCTAACGGACTTGATCCTCGTTGACCGTGACCAACACATGCTCTCGGTGGTCGAATGGTCGAATTGTCTCCACCTTTCCCCCAGCTCAGGTACGAATCAAATTCTGTCGACTCCCTTTTAACACATACCTTGTACAACCATACATCCGCATTTTCAATCTCCCGAGGTGCTTTGGGTCACTCCCTGACAGTAAGCGGAAGCTCCCTCATAACGTATCCCCCACTTTACTCGCCTTCTCTCCAAACCTTGCGTTGGGTCTCCAGATACGATGACGAACCTCAAGACGGCTCCGAGGTCTAGTACATGAAAACATAAACCAATACTAAATGGACGTATGCAACCACAATGGATTCAGAGGTTTATACTGAAGGAGCAGGAAGAACATTGATGGCCCGATCACAACTCTTGCACTGAATGAAACCACGACGCAGAACAAGAATTAAACTACGAAGGTATGTAAATACTCAATCATCAGTAAGTGGCGTAATGTAATACGCTGTCAATGGGGTCCAACGTCATCGATCTGCATCTACCGTATGTCGATCGTACGGATACCATCCATCAATTCCGTCAACGATGCCTCCTCGCGAACTCGAACCATGATCAAACTATCCGTCGCAACCCGTCTGTATTGCACACGCCCCAGCGGAGCGACCAACAGTGCACCAAACGGCTGCTTGAGCCGGACGACGAGACGCAGTGAGCGTGTGGTATGCTCGAACAATGGGTCGCCGCCGGACGAGAAGTCGTGGTCCAGGAGGGGACTGATCCAGGGGTTAATAAGAAGTAAACCTTTCATCCCGGATAGCTGGTCTTTGGTTTTGATCTCTACATCTCCGAGCATGGGTGACGTCGCGCGATAAACAAGGAGGTCAGACTCGGAATCTGATTCCGAGTGAGGGGCGAGATTGGTGAGGGGGAAAACAATGCCAGGCAGTCGGAGTCGACCAGCGACAAGTGACAGTGGGGGAAGATTGTACAGCCGCTCGTACAGTGCTACAGACAGGGAAGGATCAGGCAAGGATGAACGCAATGGTGCGACCATGCCGTCCATCTCAGTTGCCTCGATGAGTGATGGAATATGCGGTGGAGCGATTTCGTTGTAGACCGCGAGATCAGCGGGGAGGTAGCTGTGGTGACTGCCCGAATTCCCGGTCCATGCGAGAAGTGTGACATTATCTGAACGCGTCAGGATATACTCCAGGAGTCGACCGACTGCCTGATTGCCTTCGCCATATATCACCGGGAGCGCAACATTGAAGATGCCAAACAAACAGTATGCGATATCTTCTTGACGCGTCGTTTGGCGCTTAGAAGCTAAATACAGCTTCTCGCGGGCCATTTCTAAGCCAGGTTGAAGGGCAGCCAACTCCTGTGTGGCGAAGTTCATTGCCTGTTCCATCTCCGAAAGGATTAAAGGCGATTCTTTGTGGTTGAAGGTGTTCAAGCCCAGATATGGCTTCCAGTCCTCGGTGTAGAACTGGACGACCTCCGAAGCGAGATATTCTTGATATGTCCACCCGCGAGTGTTCCAGATGCTCCTCCAGAGATACCCAGTTTCCTGTGACTCGGACAAGACACCGAGCAGGTGGACGATAGTGAGGGACGATCCACGATACCACCTAAACATCGCGACCAATGACTCTTGCTGGACCCCCTTGTCGAGCTGGTTAACGCAGCAAGTGTCGCTCCAAGCCCATTGGAAGTCAAGATACCGCACGAGTTCACAGAACCGCTGTACCTTGCTATTTGCGGGAGACGCCGGAAGCGCATAGATGGAAGTATTCTCGACCACCATTTGGAATGTCGGTTCATGGGGCTGCCACCTATGTGACAGCATCACGTATCTGTAGAACTTCTTCGCTGCCATCCGAATACGTGCACGGTCCAGTCGAGCCCGAGTCGTCATTGAAGAGCGCAACTCGTCGTAGATCTGGAGTTCCTCAAAAGCAGCTGCTTGCTGTGTTTTGTCATACAGACGACCTGTAACAGTGTCAATGAGGACACGTGGCATGTCGCGGATGGTCTCCTCGACCACACTTCGAATCGTGGCAGTTGCATCGAAGTATTGGTGACGAAGTTCTAATCACAGCCATTCAAAACTTGCCGTTGCCTGCAATACGGACAGAATAGCGTACCGCGGATTTGTGGATCGGGGGATTGCTCGAGCTTTGAGAGCATCGTCTTGAATGCCCTAAACGCTTCGCTGTGATGACCCATGCCGTGCAATGCAGCATGCTTGTCGTGATACCCTGTATGGGACGATGGGTTAACCTCAATGATCTGAGAGTAATGATCAGTTGATCAGCAAGGTCCAATTGATGTGACGTGGAATATGACCCCTACCTCATTGCTGCGCTTGAGGAGAATATCGTTGACGTTCTTTGGGTCAAGCAGAAGTGCATGCGAGTAATGTCGGATAGCCTCGTCATGTTTCTTGGAGTCCCTTGCGGCGTCGCCCAGCTTCTCTAGCTTCTCGACAGAACG
>MU130803.1:0-127243 GCA_015039435.1 Imleria badia
AGGACGAGGGAAAGGAAGGGAGAGTGGGTGAGGATGAGGAGTGGGAGTAGGAGGGGAGAGCGCGCGTCGTAGTCGCTGTCATCATGTCTTGCAAGGTGGGTGAGGACGAGGGAGAGAGAGGTGTTGTCGTCGAGGTCACTGGCGATATGCTATTGTGTTGATGTCACATCTTGCGAGCTGGGTGAGGGGGAGGGAGGGGGAGGGGGCAGTGTGCGTCATCGTCAATGTTGCGTCTCACAAGGTAGGCGAGGACGAGTGGGAGGGGAGAGCGCACGTCGTCCATTGTCGCGTCTCGTGAGGTGGGTGAGGACGAGGAGTGGGAGAGGGAGGGAGCGGGGAAAGCGTGTTGTCAACATCGCATCTTGCAAACTGGGTGAGGACGAGGGAGGAGAGGGAGGGGAAGGGTGTGTGTGTTGTCATTGATGTTGCAACTTGCGAGGTGGGCGGGGACGAGGGAGTGGGAGTGGGAGTGGGAGTGGGAGTGAGAGCCTGAGGGGAGAGCACGTGTCGTCGCTGCGTCTCGTAAGGTGGGTGAGGATGAGGGAGTGGGAATGATGGTGGCACAATTCCAACCGACAACGTGCATGTAAAAAAATCACCAAGTCCACCAGAACTAGGAAAATGTAGCTAGGCTTAATTAGAGAATAGTCTAATACTCACCTGTATCCACTGCGGCACTATAACCATGCTGCCTGCAATATACTGTGACAGCTGGGTGCCTGTGGCACTGATCACCATAGTGCTGTAATGATGTTGTAAGTCTGTAACACATCTGTGACAACTGTGCAAAAAAGAGGAGTTTACAGATGTGGCACCATCGGTAGATTTGGTACAAACATGTACACATAGTCAGTAGTATATAAAGGCCAAAGAGCCAGCCAGAGAACTCTAGTCAAGTTCTCTTGGTCTTCCCCACCAAAGGTTGATCACAGCAAGATAGGCTCGACCCCCTTCATTCTCACTACTTTCCTCTACGCTCGACGAAGGCGGTCCTTAAGTGGATAGCTTTTGTTTGGTTGCTTCAAGTATGGCTAAAGTATGGTATGGTCCATACCCATTGTCAAATCCGGAAGTCAGTCTGACACCTCCGAGCTACTCCGGGCACTCCTGTCCGAGTCCAGGGACCTTGACCAGTAAGTCCGTCCGGAGTTAGCCTCGGAGTTACAGGACTCAGTTCCGGAGTTCCGGACTTTTGCTCGGACTCTTCCTTCTCGCTTATCCTTTTCTATATATCCATTCGGGAATCACTTAGGTTGATACAAGCGCATCTCCGCCCATACATATAAAGTTTCTTTTTACCTTTTCAAACTCCTCAGTTGTCTCACACCTTCTTGGGCAGCAGCTGAGGTGAGTTCCATTCCATTTACTCTAGTACCTCTCTCTAATTCATGTAGTGGGCACTTCTGCCCTTACTTAGGTGAATACAGTCGTCTCGCACCTTCTTGGGCAGCAGCTGAGTGGGCACTTCTGCCCTTACTTAGATTGACACCCATATACTCACCATGCAGGATACAGCCATAGCTGTATACAGTATGGTTGACAGCCCTACCCATATCCTTATAATATTGCATATACTTCTTTATACAATGTTTCTAGCTATTTCATTGCTCTAATTCATCATGTACATGGGTTGCTCAAACATCTTTCAATAGCATGACATTTTTCTTGCAGGTGCCTAGAATACATCACAATACATCACACCATGTGACAATATGGTGTTGAATAACACAGGTAGGGGACCAGTGTTATTCATTATGAGATAGTGTACTGTACTAGGATACATCCGATGGTGATCAGAGGTAATAGTATTCCAGATGCAAAGGTGAGTCTATACGACTGCAGCCCAATGCTGTTAGCAAGTCACAACTGGGAAAAAGAGTAAAGAAACTCACGAAGTACTGCATTCACACAACCATCATTCTCTGGATTGTTGGTTATTTGTGCGTACTTGCCGAATACAACCTTGCCTCCAGTCGTGACCATTCCCAACTCTGATACGTTCACTTCAACCACTGTCCCCTTGGTCAAAACACCGAGCTGGGTATACATTGGTGATTGGGGGTTTTTCTTGACACCCAGTATTTGTAACTGGAACGTTGCTTTCAGATCGGCTATTGGGCTGGTTGAATAACGACACCGGATCAATACTGCACGCGCTCACGATGAGTAACGTTGGCTTTTTTGTATCGCAGAGCCATCGGTCTGATGAACCGTTCCATCTTGACGGGCTTTCGTGTAAAGCCTTCGCCGACAAAGGTGGCTTTTGTCACCATTCGCTTCCACGATTTGCTCTTATTCTTGCCGGTCTTGACGACCTTGAACATCTCATCCTCAGCGATACCCCGAACCTTGGGTAGTGGCACAGAGTATTTTGCGGCCTTGTCTTTGCGTTTCTGTTTGATGGCCGATGAGAGTGCCTTGGCATCCTTTTGGCCCTCGCGGTCGAGAAGGTATGTAGGAAGGGCACTATCTGGGACAGCGGAAGAGTCTGCCTGCTTGACGTTGCGCTCGTCGTGTGCTTTGAGAGTCTTCTTGAGCTGGACTTTTTCTGCGTGACGCTTGGCATGAAGGATTTTCGCTTTTAGACCGAACGTCTTTTGGGCAACTGCGGACGACTTGTGAACGGCACGGGCCTCCTTCTTACGCCTGGAGAGGTCAACGTTGGATGGATCGGCCGGGGAGATGCTTACTTTCGTTCATAGTAGTCTAGTCGTCTGCCATGGCGTTTGATATGCTCCTCGATGTACTCGTTCTGCAAGTCGTAGATTAGACTGTGTAAAAGCCTTGCGATCGCAATCCAAATACCTGCGGCTGTCTGTGGTGTCAGAGAAGAAACGGAGCGACGGCGGGGAGGGAACTTGCCATCGTAAACCGTGCACAGGAGGGCTGCGGCAAGTGCCGAGCCTGAACACGACACGACCACGACCACCGCGTCCATACCCTGCGATGTGGCAGGACTCGAACAACCACTATGCCGCCTCCTCCTCTCACAGTAATTACTACCCAGTGAACCAAAATCAAAATGTACCCCTCCAGTTCTACGCAGCGGGTTCTGACCAGGGCCAGTTCTACCCTGGCTCCCGTTCAAGCTTGGAAGGCACTTCAGTTCCATCGGGCCCCGTTGCTCAGGTGTACGGCGGTTCCATCCAGCAGCCCGGCGGTTGGTGGACTGCCTTTGGCACCGGTGGTTTCGAGGGCGAGCCTCCATTACTAGAAGGTAAGCGACCCATCCACCCTTGGGTACCCGTCTCGAACCCATCCCACAGAACTGGGAATCAACTTTTCGCATATACGAGCTAAATCCATGACCGTCCTCAATCCACTCCAGCAAGTGGACGAACATATTATGGACGACGCCGACCTCGCAGGTCCTCTCCTCTTCTTCTTCCTGTTTGGCATGCTCCTGCTTCTGGTCAGTGCTCTTTCTTTGGACCGCACGTCTAGTCGACTTACAAGCCTCGATAGTCCGGAAAACCGCAGTTTGGCTACATCTATGGTTTCGGCTTGCTGGGGTCCATGTCCATATACACCCTCCTCAACCTCATGTCCGACAAGGGCATCGACGTTTACCGCGTCGTGTCTGTGTTGGGCTACTGCTTACTCCCAATGGTCGGCGTCGGTGCAGTAAGCGTAGTGGTGACGCTCGAGTATGTATTCCCCATCTTGTTTGCATGCACCCGCTTACTGGATATATGCACCTAGTGGAATTGTTGGCTACCTGCTCTCTTTGCTCTCAATCATATGGTGCACATTCTCTGCATCGGGCATTTTTGTAGCGGTGCTGCGCATGTCGGAGCAGCATCTGCTAGTTGCATATCCTGTCGGTTTGCTCTATGGATGTTTCGCATTGCTGAGTGTCTTCAATGTAGGCGCAAGTGGACCTTCTGGTAGATAGGTTGCTCGTCTATGTATTCAATAACACTCCAGCCCCAGCCAATCTGGATTGACTGAAACCAACTAGACCCTTAAACTTCAAATTGGCAACGTCACACTACTCTATCAAATTAATATTTACAACGCTGAGTTAGTGAATTGACGGTCGAGTCGGCGTGTAGTAAGATAAGTAATGTGATTGAACCATGTCTAGTAATTTCTGTCCGTCTTCCCCGACCTCAGCTGCCGGCTGTACAAGGACAGCAGTGCCTCCATGATCTCCTCCAGTGGCATCGTTGCGTATTCATGAACATACTGTGGTAGTGAATCCTCGAGGTTAAATCCCGACTTCTTGAAGAAGGGATGCATCACATCCGGTGTGGCCTCTCCCAGCTGACGCATCGTCAACCGTTGGATCTTCCTCTCTCTAGGTTCGTACACCAATGTCACCTTCCCAGGGCCACTTGACGAACCAGGAACCGGCGTGGATGCAGTACCCTCCCCTTCGTGCGGTAGCGTCGACCGTCTGGCTGTAGTAGCCTGGTCCGTCACCGAAGTACCATCATCAGCGGGTGCAGTGGATATACTGGCTCCAACCTGGTTCCTCGTCAACAATGGCGGGATAGTGCCGTCTTCTGCGTGCGGTGCCGTGGATCCTGATAGTCCCTCGATTCCAGATCCCACACCTCTTTTCCTCGAAGATGGCCCAGGCGGACTGCTCAGCTGTGTGCTCGTTGATCCTTGCACCTGTTCCAATTCCCGCGACAAATTCTTCCGTAGCCCCGTGAGCCATGCGTATAGCGCCATGTTGAGTGTGATGTAGATGTCTTCCGGGCTCTTGTCTCCTCCTTGAAACGTACTATAGAAATCATACACCAGGCGGGCGGTGAGGTCATGGACGGACTCCTCGGTGATCATCAGCATCTTCATGGAGGGTAAACCAACGATGTTTGACTCGAGGGGGTTCTTGAAGAGTGATGATACCCAGGATGGATCTTGTGACACAGTGGCGGTCGACGGCAGCAGTGACTGAAGCTGACTGAATTTGGAGATATCCAGAGAGGTGAACGACAGGTGGATTTCTCTGCGAGAGGGCAGACTGTCTTGTACCGTCCGATTTAGACTGGCGTGTACGTCACGGCCAATGAACTGCGCAAGTTCGGTGTCCGCCATCGAGCGAGGGAACAGGATGAGTCTGAGCATCTCGAGCCTAAAGCTCATTTGTTGGCGAACCAGATGAGAGATGTCTGTCTCTGCTTCCTTAAACTTGGTCTTTGCGGACTGCAAGAAAGCGGCGGCCACTTCCGTAAGTGGCTTGTCTGGCCTGGGGCCTTGAGTAGCGCGGAAGGCCACTGATTCCCGACTAGCTCCAGCCCGTTGAATGGCAATATTTGCTTTGAATTTGTTGACATAAAGCATGAGCTTAGGGATGGTAGATATTGTAGCCAGGGCGATGATTTCTTTCCCATGAACGGTGAATGCAAGCAGAAGTGGCCGGTCCTTGTCCCCAGTTGTCGAAGAGATAAGCGACCAGTCGTCATGAATATCCACCCGAATCGGGTCCGCACTGCAATGGAAATCAATCACATTGTCCACTACTTGGCATGCCAGTGAAAACTGACCGGTAAACCAGCAAACGCTGATGCTCCGACTCCAGCTCAGCGCTCAAAGGGCCACTGGTTATGGTGAGCTCTAACAACCTTGCGGAAGTGGATTCCGACAGGAGGGCCTCCCCATTTCTACTGATGGTGTGGAACATGCAGTCCGCTACGGCGACATGGCCAGATATATTTCCTTTCGCGAATATGGCAAGATCTGCAACCGATAGAGACACTTCTCGACATCCCTCCGAAAATCTTGTGCGGATGAGGGTGTCGTCCATGTTGAGGGTGACGTTGCTGATGGATTGGCCAAGGTCAACATTAACTTCAATTGAACGTATGCGGATGATGATTGCTGTGGTGACTTCTTGCTTGACCTCAGAACTAGCGACGCGTGGGGCTGGTGAGGCTGAGATAATCCCAGACGCCTCTGGGGTTGTGTTCTCCGAGGCAATGAGCGGAATACGGTCCAGCCATACTGCCTTGAAGCACAGCATGTCCTGCAGACGGGAAAAACGTACACCACCTGACATGTCAGTGCTTATGACCAAAGATACCGTGCTGTCAATGTTCCTGACAGAATCTTCGGTCTTGGCGAACGCCAGCGAAAACGCAAGGTTGCGAGCAGCTAGGTTAACGCAGTCTTCACTCAAGAACCCATGCTTCAGGCCCGCAGTGAGGCCATCAACAGAGCCAGTGAAGGTCACCCTGTTTGCATCAGGAGAGATGCTCACTACGAATCCTCCACTTTCCCATCGCAAGGCTGCCAGGACGTTGACGTCAGGTTGACACGTAAACTCGAGGGTCGATTGGTCGATGCGAAGTGAAAAGTTGATCTGTAACCTGGAGGTCTTCTGAAGGTCCGGCACTACCACAGGAGGCGAGGAGGGTACTGGCTCGCTGCCCTCAAATACCACCGAAGGGTTGGAGAGCTCGTCGTGGCGGGTGGTCATCCGCAAGCGCGCCTGCACGAAATCGGTGATGTCCGAGACAAACGGTAGTAGAGTGGGCCGGAGAGTGTTCTGACTAGAATGAATCTTCGCCTTGAAGATCAGAATAGATGGTTGCAGTGGTCGAGAGGTGGCGCTGACGTTTGAGGATGCTCGATATTCTATCCATGCGGACACGACTGGCAGTCTGATCAGCTCCGTGCCCGTAACTGGTAAAGAATCATCAACGTCGTCCGAAAACGCAGAAGACATCGTCCTCCCATATCTCCCTTCGCTATGCACACGGATTTCTCCACTTTCAAAGAGGATGACCCCAAAGAAATTCGTACTGGGCTGTTCGTCGGCCAGAGAAATCGTGACGGGCAACGGCCCTGGAGCTTGAGGGGCTATCATTTGAGGAATGTTACTGGCGAGACGCTCCATCCTCTCTCTCCCACGACGATAAACATCAACTAGAGAGAACACACAATCTGAGATGGAAGAATCAAGGTCCAGAACAAAACCAGTGATATTGGCAGTGATCCAGATCTGGTGTTTGGAGAGTGATGTGTCTGAGCGAAGTTGGGCCTTCATCTGAGGATAAACCAAGCGATTGCGAGTTTGGTGGCTATCCGAATTGAAATCTGTGGGTTCATACTGTCGAAATCTACGAGCGGTTCAGCTTGTAATTGCATATGAGCACGGACACCCTACCGGTTAACGAACTGGAAAGATAGCTCCCTAGTGTTCATCTGGCCTGCTTCCCCCTTTTGAGAACTGAACCTGATCCGTCGTACAGAGAACAAGAATGCGCGAACGGATGTCCGGTCTTGACTAGACCATTGTGATAACCCGACGCTCTGATCCAATGCTAAGGGGAAGGCCACCCCTATCCGCTCTACCTCCACCAGTACGGTGTGCTTGCTCAGCCAAGATGGCTTGGTCGCATCGGGACTTGGGGCTTGCATTTCGAAGGTCCTTAGAATACTTCTGGTTTTCTCCTTAAACGCTTCCAATTCCGCGGCTCTTTGTTGCCTCCGGGCAAGCAACTCGGCCTAGTGATCATTAGATACGATATCCATGTCGGGAAAGTATCCATACCTGATGATAATCAATGAAGTCGCCAAGCTCGCTGATTGAGCTTGGTTGCATGACAGCGTGAATTTTCGGAACAGAAATATTCAGGACCTCGTCATTCGCCGATGTGGTGATGTCGACGATGACGAATGCCGACTTTTCGTTAACGTCGAACCCATACTCATGGGAGGCCACACCTGTGCGCGGCGCCAGCGATAGTGCGAGGTTGCGGAGCTGGACTTTCCATTCCAATTGATCGTCCTCTTTGGCAATGTCTCCCCAGACATCTTGGCACTCGAGATGGAACACCGACGAGGGACCCTCCAAGCCCAGTCTGAAACCTTTGACGTTAACTTGCACGATGAACTTACTGGACCCTCCGGTTGCTCGTTTGGGTTCGGAGATGACGGAGTGTTTCTGACGAGTTTCTCGGATTAAATCCAGTAAGTCTGTAAAGTCCTGGCCGAACTTTTGCTGCACCACGAGGAAGGCGTCCATGTGTGTGGGTTTGACCATGATGTTCACGAAGTCTAGGGTACCAAGGAGCTCGATACCACCCTTTTTTTGATGTCCTGTGAAAGTGAGGGCCGGCAGGATAAACTTGACTCGGGGAGATCCTGTGGAATTCTCCATGCTGCGGGACTTGTAGGTTATGGTAAATCCCTGCGATCCCAGTTGTAGACCAAAGTCGTACGTCCGTTTTGACGATGAAGCGGGCGAGGACGAAACGAATCCCGTCGTGTCTTCTACGGTCCAAGACAGCCACGTCCCTCTCATCACTTGAAGTGTGACACCTAACCTGGCGATGCGTCCGTTGACATGTAGAATCGTGGAAAGCTGTTCCGTGCTGCGCGCCAGTGAGGGCTTAGAGGCTGTCGACGTGCTATTCCGTTTTAATTCTGAGACAAGTGTCTCCGCCGTGGCCTCGACCCCAGGAAGGAAGTCGGCTCGCCACTCTTCCACGAAGCGGTACAGTCGAATGGCGCTGCGTGGAACGCTGACCAAAATCTCTTCCAGTCCGAAGATGACCCGGAGTGTTTTGGACGTTAGATCATGGCGCTGGGCTGCATCGATTTTCCCGTTTGCTAAAGCCAGTGATGCGAGGATGTCCTGCTCTGAGACACCTGTATCGGCCCCTTTGGATCGTGCTCGGACATGGATATCGGCGAACGTGAATACACCACTTGCGGATTCGGTCCCAATGTCTGAGCGGACGAGAGAGGAAGAGGAAAAGTCTAGCGAAGAACCCATGACCTCAAAAGTGAGATTCTCCGCTCCAGCACGAATGCTCATGCTTTTAACATGGGCTACCAAGATGGTTTGGGAGGGTGGACGGGTGGCTTGAGCAGGGTAATCGGAGGTGGTATCGTTGTGCCAATACTTCTTGACACGAATTGCACTTTGAGCAAAGTCGACGAGGTGAGGGGAGGCAATCAGTGAAACATCAGCGACGCCAAGTATAGCGATCTGTTGAGCCGTTTGTTTAGGAGGTGAGATGTGAGATGTCGAGTAAAACTGAACGAGCGGATTAGATTGATATTGAAATCGTAGCATGGAACTCGTGATGTAACTGGGAGGCTTCGAGGAGACCGACAATATAGTCAGGTGTAGAGTTCCTATTCCGCAGGTCACGGATAGTAGAACGGAAGAAGACGTCGAAGGACTTGGATTTTCAGGCGGGAATAATATATCCCATGGATTGGTATCCGGCTCGTCGAGCGTATCCAAGTCAACCATAAGATTGGCTAAATGAGATTTCATGACCTGTCGCACTTCTTGGTCCCCACCCCACTGCTCGGAGTCTGAGGCTAGATCATACTGTCGCAAACATTGGCGAAGGTGAAACAAAAACTTGAGTGGACCGTTTGTGCGCACAGCGTGCGGGAGACCTCGCTGAACCAAAAACGAAGGCTGTATGATGGAGAGGGGATCCACAAGAGCATCGTCCCTTGTGAGCCAAAGGATACGCCGCATGAGGGCGAGTAATGACGTGGTCGATCTTGATCTCCATTGTTGATAGATATTTGATAGCATTTCGGCACGATTCTTCACCACGAGTAGTAGAGCGGCTACATATTCTGGGTCTGAGGGCCCCATCTGGACTGTGAAATTGCTGGCAGAAATTTCGACGTGGCTTTGCGCACGGCTCGCCTGAAGGGTGTACACCGACAGGCAGAACTCCGGCTGTGGAGATTCAAAAATAACGCCCGTGGAGGATGGTAGCCTACCAAGTCCGATGGAGAGTTCGTCGAAGGTCACTTGGACTGACGCCGTAGCAGATTGCGCCTGTGAGATGCTTTGGACATGGAAATCCGTGAGTGAGGCATGCAAGACGACATCGACAGCTCGACTGTCATCAGGGTCACCTGGGGTCGATGATGGCGCAGTGCTGCCCCGGTGCAAGAGAATTTGCTCCAGTACCCGCACACGAGCTGAATGAACCAAAATATCGAGGGCTGTGGATGACGAGGAGATGCCTTGCTCCGCGGACACAAAATTGGACAATTTCTCTGCAAGAACAACATCCAAAAGTAGTTCTGCACTGAGGACCTGCACCAAAGTTGAGTTGGGTATCAGTCAAAGACAAAGGTCACGTTACATGTTGTTCGCACTCATCCTTGAAGCGAGACAAAAGAAGAAGCAGAAGTGGAGTGACAAGAACCTCAAGACCATGGGAGCACTGGATGCGGACCATAGATCTTGAATCGGTATCAGCAGATAATTCCGCCTTGCGTGGAGGGATCAATGACAATGGTTTTGAGACCTTTCTAGCCCTCTGGAAGCTGGCGGCCGGTGGGTCCTAGATATGCCATATGATCAGGTGCACTGGTCTTCTGGATGACCGTACGTACTCTTAGCATGACGAAAGGCGAGCCTTCTCGGCTCGATATGTCGTCCAACGAGCACTCTCTGTAACGCTTAGTGAAGCGTTCGTAGTGACGGAGGATGTCATTCTCTTCTGTGGGGATGGTCAGGTGATGCCTCTAATATTTTGTATTCAAACTACTCACCAGGACTGGCAGACCACTCGCTGTCCGACGATCCGTCGTCTGTTAAATCGGCATCGTCTGATTCGTCATCCGACATGGACAGTTCAAAATTGTTCACATTGCTTGCTGGCATTGGTTGAAAGATGCGACTTCTTGCCAGACGTGCGTCCCTATCCGCTTCGGATATATTTTCCCCGTCTGACTCCGACAGGTGGGAGAGCTGAGACCAACGAGGAAGAGGGCTGGGGCTGGGATCTTGTTGCAGTTGCTGGGAATTATGCGCGCGACTGAACCGAGGGAGGACGAGTGGGGGAAGATACAGATCATTCCGGTGGACACGATGGGGCGGGCGACGTCGTCCACTGCGCCCTGAAGCGTGTGGTCTGTCCCCAAAGCTAACTCGAGCCTCTGCGAGCTGACTGAGCAAGTACTGAGCTCTCTTAGTCAAGTGGTCTTGCTCATGCAAGAACGTGCCTTGAGGATTGTGATTTGTCTTTGGGCAAGTGAACCAATCGAGTGCAATGTCGAAGTCCATGGCCGCAGCTTCAGACCACGATTTCCGCGAAGTGTCCAAAGCGACCAAGGCTTTCAGAGAGGTAAGAGGTAGCCTCAGACTGAGAAACCTGCCGCAAACTTGACCCTGCAAGTCGTTCGTGTGCAAAGTGAGTCCTTTTGGTACATCTAAATCGACGGCAGTTGCTCCAGCAAGGCAAGTGGCGTTCAAAGCCCTCAAGGAAAGCTTCACGTATGTCACTAGCATGATCGTCAGAAGAGTCATCTCGACAAAGAACCGACTTACAATCTGGATCAAGAGGCACACTGAATTCACTTGCAGGAGCATTCACGACGTCCGTGAAGTGTATCCGAAACACGTCAGCGACCGCGAGTAGAGCACGGCTTTCCAACGGCGTTGTAATGGTTTTTACATGGCCCAGAGCAATTTCCCATACGCATACGTACGTGTGCGTACGTGGTGGCGGTCCGAAAAGTCTATTGGTGGTAATATCGAAACCTATGACAAATTGGATTGCATCTTCAGATATTATAATAACCACTCACCATCGATGACAAGCGTCTCCTTGAAGTGTCTCCTTCTATTACGGAAGAATTCGTCTTCCGGACATGTTTCCATGACACATCCCTTGAGCTCACCAACATTGAGCGACATCTCTAGAATGATAATATGAGTTCCGCTAGTGACTACCATAGTTGTCGCTTACCCATAAAGTAATCGTGCAAACGAAGGTTGAGCTGCAATTCAGGGAATGCAAGGTACAGCGAAGTGCCGATATCGTTCGCGGTCGCCATGATTGCATGTTTTTCAAACCCAGGTAAACCCGCAGAGAGTAGCAGAGATCCGTGTTGCACCATTAAAGACAATTCAACTTGAAGCATGTTCGTCTGCACTTCACTTAAGAGGACAATCCAATTCTTGTAATGCATACTCACCTTTTCTGGCCGCCACTTCTTCTCAACAGGATCGCCAACCTCACCTCTGCTCCGTTTCTCCAGATACTCTGTTAGGGTAGAGAAGTGGGTGAAGGTGCCAAAGTAATTGTCACGTAGGACCATGAAGTATCTGATCGCCCAGCCCAGTGGTTTCATAACGACATCACCAGCCTATTCTCAAAGTTGTACACGAAGAAGGTTAAAGACAAGCGACGTACCAAGATCGCAACTCTAAGCTGCTCGATGTTGTCTGGGTGAACTTCTGCCCAGAAATGGTAGGTACCGTCTATACGGAATTTACCAGCTTGTAGAATGGGATGCTCCTTGCCCTGGTTGTAAAGGAACTGAGTATTCCACTTGGGCAAGCACATGCAGACGGAGACGCCGGGTATATCAACTGAAAAGGATATAGTCGTAGCTTCTGGCAGATACACGTTCGACGGGATCGTCGCTGTTGTCCAAAGCCGCGGGGCTCGTAGGTTAACCATAGCTAACAAGCAGGTCAACAACGAGACACCTAGAAATGAGATGTACAAACTGTTCTCGTCCTTGATCAAGGGCTTGTCGATGATGTTCTGATCGTTGGCATACAAGTTTACATCGAAATGATGCAGATGAATCTCCAACGAGTAGACAGTTGGCACAAAATGGTGCCATTCCGTGGGTTCGCCACTGACCCAATCGCGAGAAAGGTCGGTAATCATGTTGATATGATCCCTCAGAAGAAAGATGACCGGCTGCCGCAAGGAGACAGAAAACGACCATTGACGCTCCGCATTCCACTTGAGTGGGGCAGGGAGCGCTGCAGAGACCTATACATAGTCAAGCCGAAATAGATAAGATGTGCTACCAGGCGTACTCACTCGACAAGACTCCGCGGTAATAACTTTGATGTCATTTAAACTCGGTGTGACCTGGATGGTGTCAAGATGCACTTCTAGTCGAGATTCGTATCCGTCCGGTCCAATGACCATTGGAATGAGAAAACTGATCGAAGAGCTATCTCCAGCGGCGACATGGAGGGAAGCATGTTCTCGCGTGCGAGATTTCGGGACATCCGCGATACCGTCCCACTGCCAATTCTTGGATGCTTCACGGAACGGGAGATTTAATATGGTTTGTTCGCGCAATTCGACGAAGATCTTCAGTGCAGTCCATATCCGTTTGTCCCCGGGCTTGAGACGCTGGGAAACCTCCATATCATGGAAGGTGGGAGGGAAAAGGGCTCGCTGAAGATGAGCCCTTTAACTAACTGTTAGGAAGCCGCGTATTACATGAATGACTAGAATCTCACCTCTGTCGGTCCGCCCAAGGACCGTACCGTAAGGCACCATTGCGAATGACCAAGTCGATTCCCCATTCAGGAGGCAAATCACCATTCCCAATGTCATACGACTCCAAGCCCATCCCCTTCGGTCCATCAAGCTCGGCAGGGACTTCGCCGACGACGTCCGCATAATAAGAAAGTTCCAGCATTGGAGCTTCTACAATTCGTCGTTCGATTGCATACTCGAGTTTCGTAAAGTCTCCCGCGGCAAAGTTGCTTTCATCCAAACTCTTCTTGCCGGACGTGAACGTGCTTCCTTTAAACCCACTGGACGCCAAATGATTGGGAGAAAACAATGTAGAGTACAGCCTGATTCCCCTCCATACTCTGAGGAATGCCTCGAAAGATAGATAGTTCAGCGGAATGCGATCAGCGTAACTAAAGTGTGTCAGATGACATCCACGACAGACCGGGATATTGGCCACTAACATGGATGTTTCTGCCTGTGCTCGAATGGTTTGGCCCACGACAGCCATAGATCCCTGGTAGTGTTTGTTTTCTACAAGATGAACAAGAGCGTTCTGGAACTTGAAGTTCAGGAGCTGTTTGTAAAGGTCGCACTTGGATCTTGCCTAGGTCGGATATCAGCGAAGTGTACGATGGAAACTTGATAGGCATTTGGCATCATACTCGTACGATCCCAAATGTACCGTCTGCCCTATGGCACTCAGCGACCATGAGGCTCGGCGTTGATGGATTACCGCAGACGATGGCCAATTTAAAGACCTCGATGGAAATTGGGAGCAAGTCCTTGGGTTCAAGGTATGGCATTTGCCGTTTAATCCAGTTTATGGCGGCATGAATGATGGGTGGCGGCTTGATGGTGGCTAACGCAGACGGAGGATAAAGGCCTGACGGGATGTTTAGGAGATAACGGCAGCGGGTAGAGTGCTGGGCTTACCCTCCAAGCCTGAAGTACGAGAAAAGTAGCGTCGAGGTCCAGAACCCCCAGAAACTGGCGGTGCTTTGGCTTGCATCTGTGAAAGGATATGATCGTATGCTGTAGTTTTGTTGTACAAAAACCACTCGAATCCATGGGCAGAAACCTTGATGCGGCATGAAGGAAATACATCCGTCTGGTCAACTGCAAGGGTGTCCATCAGCCAACAGAAAAGACAAGGAAGAGACGAAATGTACAGTCCTCTCCGCCGACATGAGCGCGATTCAGGTCATCTTCGGTCGCAGGAACGCGCAGCCAATACCTCCAGGAAACCTGCGCTTTGACGACCTTGATGGTTTGATTACCCGAGTGGTATACGACATCTTTGAGGAGGATTCTGCCAGCGAGAATCGAAAAGTGAATGGACCCTAGCATATTTCATGGTTTGTGCGCGTGAACGTGCCCCAGTGCGAGGACTCACCAATCTGGATCCATATGCTGGAACCACCCTTGTTCCAGTACCTGATTCTCAAGAATAGCCCGATGACGGCTGCGAGGAGACGGTTGAAGTAGAAGGTGTAGAGGACTGAGGCTATGAGCACACAAACACAGGCGACCAAAAGGTAAACCCTCAGCATGGTTTGGCTCCTTGACGCGTGGAAGGTTGGGTTCAAGCCAGGATCGAAGTCGAGGTTCAGAACTTGGGCATGCTTGCTTGAATGAAGTGCTATGTAAACACGGACCACGCGCGTTTCTCCACTACCATCATGCAGTCTACACAACAATCCACGACTCCCTTGAAACGCCTCGCTCTACACTCCACCACGACTTGCTCGTCGCAAGCGACAGCGTACGGAAAGTGTATTGTTGCGATATACACCGACGTCCGCAAAGATAGCTGCAAACAAGAATTCGAGAAATTCGGCCAATGCTTGCGCCAGGCGGTATGTCTGCAAGAGACCATGATACCCGCCTCTCCGCTCACACACGTTAGATGAAGCGCAACTGGTAACGAACCCGCTCTGCGTTTAAAGTTATGTTGTTTCAGGGTGTGGAGATTACAGTAGATGTGTTTGGTAGGGAGGACACAGGAATGCTACTCGATCTACTCGATGGGCATGCTACCCGGTATTCTTCCAGCGTCTTCTGTCCTTGGGCTGTGGGGAGCTCCTGCCGAGTCGGCCTGGTCTGGCACTCGGCGCCTTGCCTCTTCTCGTCGCCTCAAAATGGCCCTCAAGTGTATAGACAAAGGCGTTGGGGTGGTATTTGGTAGAGGGAGGGTGGTCAGGTCCACACGGGACACGAGGGGGATGGGGTTTCGCAGACGGGTTATGACGTGGCGGAGGCGGAGGTCTATGATCATTGTGGGAGTATGCTGGTGTGAATATTTACCGTCGTCGTCGCGGTCCCTTTCCAGGGCGGGTGTCGGAGGTGGAGACATGGCGGGCGACGATGGGATAGCACTGGACTCGAAGTCGGAGGGGGAAGACAAGCGTAGCGATATCTCGAATGAGATGGCAGTGAGGAGCATCTGAAGACAGAGAATGAGGGTATCGAGTAATACGAGGTGCAGCTTGGATGGCAGATATCCTGTGCGGGTGTAAGCAGGCTGACGGGTGCATGTTGCGATACTTACCCATCCCAACAAAGTCGAGAATGACGGCTCGGCCCTCTGTTGCACCGTCGGCGACGTGAGACCAGAAACTGGGTACATTCGAGGCGCAGAGGAGGAGGAACCAGACGCGCAAGGAGAGCTTGGGATCGAGATCGCGAGGCTTGTAAAATACGAACTGGCTGGCGACTCTACAGAGGAGGGGGAGGAGGGTGGGTGATAGGAAGAAGGAGAGGGTGTAGAGCTGGAATATAAGATTGTCGAGCTAGTCAAATGAGCACATTCTCGAGGGCTACGAAGAGACAAACACGAACAGAGTCAATAACGTGCTGCCGTTGAACGTCATGGCGCTTGTGCATGTCATCTAGCAGTCTCTCCAGCGAGTCCGTCGTCGTTGCGTCCGTCGACAACAAAGTCGAGCTTTGACGCCTGTGCTGTTTGGCTCTGTTGCCAAGTCATCATTACTATTACAGTCACAACTACACTCCGTGTCCGTTTAAACTAGGTATGTAGTGCTAAATAGAAACGTGTCCGCGTCATCGTAGTGATCGTTGGGATAGATTGGGTCTCGAAAATACCGACTCCATGTAAGCAGCATGGTCCATCAACGCAGAGTGCGCCGTTGTCGACACCTCCGAGTTGTATAGTTGCTCATCCTCACTATCCTGATCGTGGGGATTCGGTAGCCTTTCTGGCCGAACGACGCCTTCCTGTGGACGCTTGGGCGCTCGTGTGACGACGTGCAATGCCGTGGTAGGGCGCGGTGGTAGCGCACGGATACGTCGGCCAGAGATCGTGTCCGACAAGGACTGAGGTGGTGATAGCGGTGTGCCAATCACTGGAACCGGAGGTAAATCGCGGTCATACGTCGACACCGGCATATAACTCTCCGGTCGGATGTCAAGAACAACATCTTCGAGGTCCTGTGGGTCAATGCCAGTGGTTTCTTGCGAATGGAGCAACTCGATGTTGTCACTCGCTTGGCGCGTATGCCTTGATTCAGGCTTGGAGAGCGCGTGGAAATAGCCCAAGCGTCGTGACCGGTCGTCTCGCTTCTGCATCCGCAGGCGATACACATACCGAGTTGCGATCAGCACTCCGTCTTGTAGATAGGTCAGCAAACGCGAAAACACCAGGACAGCGACCCTCACAGAATTCGAAGGTCAGCAGCGCTGCAACGATCGCTATGAATACGTATGTTGAGACGCTCATGAGGCGTGAGCAACTCGACTCCATCGAAGTATTCACAAACACCTCTGCACACTCGTTGACCAGCTGTTGGCGATTACTCGCACGCACGGTCACGAGGAAGTATATGCCGACGATGAGATTGAGGACGAAATGGACGTAGAGGAAGTATGTGTAAGTCATGACGAACAGCTGCTTGCGTGCGACAACACCGATAAATCTGCAAGATGGGGTTGGCTAGGTGCTTTCATGCGTGAAGACTCGTGGCGTGCGCACCCAATAATAGACGCCAAAAATAAGAAGCTCTCGACGATCCCTGTCAAAACAAAAGCCACCCGCTCCTTGGTAGAAAGCTGATAGGAATCTAGGCCATCTTTGTCAAAGCCGACTTGGTGATCCAATACGGACACTTACGGGATACCTCGAACCATATAATGACCGATATCGTCCCAGAAAGAAGGAATGTGAGTACGGACATGAGCACGAATCCCGCGCGAACTGGTATACAGCAACAGAACGAGCTAGATTGGAACAGCCATGCTTTGAGGTCGAAGCGCATGTTTCCTGGGGCCGGGGCACGGCTAGGAGGGTATGTAGTGAGTTATGACAACGAAAAAGTCTGCGGATGCTTACATTTTCGAACAGCCCGAAGCTGGTCGATCGCTATGGCAATGCCCAGCGACCTAGCGCCTGCGCATCGCCGCGCGCGATGTCGGCGCTCAGCCTGAGAGTTCATAACTAGCCGGAGTTTCAATGATGGTTGGATTAGCAAGTGTACACTTTGTTGCTACTGACAAAGGTGTGGCCATGGACTCAGACATGAATGGCCCACAGCTCGACGGCGCGCCGATGGACGTAGACGATGAAGAAACTCAACACGTTCCAGTGCGCGTGCAGCGTTCACCAAGTCCACCACCCAGGCCCCGTGCCCAATCCGAGCCTTTCCAACTACGAAAAGAATTCACAGTCGGTTACGTCTATTCCATGGATATGCTCGTCCACGCGTCTGTTCACGGTCATCCCGAGCAACCTGATCGCATCTCGAAGATCTACCAGGCCATCCGAGGTGCCAACCTGATCGCAAAAATGAAACAGATCCCTATTCGTCCTGTTTACCGCAACGAGGCACTTCTCGTACACACGGAGGAGCACTGGGACAAGGTCCTCGCCATTCAATGTGAGTGCGGGAAACGCGCTCGAGTTTGCGATTTCCTTCAACTTGTTCACAATACCCCGACACTTACAACGCGAGTCTCTTCATCTCTCCAGCGATGACCGCCCAAGACATTACTGACTCGGAAAGCTACTACGAATCGTTATCCCTCTATGTCATGGACGGTACCACTCGTGCCGCCAAACTGAGTTGCGGCGGCGTCATTGAGGCATGTCTGAAAGTGGCTCAGGGTCACCTTAAGAAGAGTTTTGCTATCGTGCGACCTCCAGGGCATCACGCCGAGCCCGATGAGCACATGGGTTTTTGCTTCTTCAACAATGTCGCCGTTGCCGCAAAAGTCATTCAATTGTCAACTCCAATCAAACGCATACTGATACTGGACTGGTGGGCCAATGCATTATATGCCATGTATGTTTTTCTTGACGCTTGGTTTTTGCCAAAGGGATGTGCACCACGGTAAATCCACGCTTCGTCTTTCGCTCGGAACCACTCACTTTGGCCAGGCAATGGAACCCAGCGCGCCTTCAATGACGATCCAACCGTATTGTACATCTCCATACATCGCTACGAGCGCGGTCAGTTTTATCCTTGTGGTCCTTTTGGCGGTGTGGAATCCTGCGGAGAAGGTGCAGGTACTGGCTAGTATGTCTGTGCAACTAGACACATCGACGTTTTCCTGACGGACACTAGTTCTGTCAACATTCCATGGCCCACGAAGGGTATGACAGATGCTGATTATATCCATGCCTTTCAGCAAATTGTGATGCCAATTGCATTGGAGTTTGCGCCTGAACTGGTGATCAGTATGTTCAAGAAAAGCCTTCTTGCCGCCACATCCACAACATGAACTTTTTCTCCACAGTTTCGGCAGGTTTTGATGCAGCGGATGGCGACGATTTGGGCGAATGTCACGTCTCACCCACTGGGTACGCGCACATGACCCATATGCTCGCGAGTCTGGCTGGCGGTAAACTGGTAGTCGCTTTGGAGGTGTGCCCGCAGCTAAGATTCTTGAGTGCTCTCCTGACAATATCTTTTTTGTTTCACTAAAGGGAGGTTATAACCTCGATTCTATATCAAATTCTGCGCTGGCGGTTGCCCGTGTCTTGCTTGGGGATGCTCCACCTGAATTACCTCCAATGATGGCCTCGGAAGCTGGTACAGAAACCGTCTGGCAAGTCGCACTCGAGCAGAGTAGATATTGGAAGAGCGTCAATCCCAAAGCTTGTGAACCTCGCGAAGGTATCTACATCACATTCATGACCGTTCCATCTGCTATCTTTTGTGCAGAACTGGACGAAATCACCTTTTCGATACCAGAGATCCTCAAAGGACACAGGCAGCATTTTTTATATTCGCAGTATCAAATGCTACAGGTTCCATTGATGCCCGCCTACGAAGAGCGCTACGGATCACAGGTCATGTGCACGTAAGTATTTTTCTCTGGTAAATGTCTCATCTTTCGCCTGATGGCGTTGCTCAAGGGAAGACTTGCTTGAGAATAAGACGATTGTAATGTTCGTCCATGAATTGTTCGTCCATTTCATTTTTTCGCCATCTGCAGGTCTCGCTAATTCCAACTATCAGTGGAAACCTTCGCATAGAATTGGACGGAAGTACTACGTGCGACGTCAACATGGAACATTCGTACCTTGTGCATTTCCATTTCCCCATCTGTGTTGTCGTAACTAATCTCTCCCACAGATCGATTTTTCGAAGGACCTCATTGCTTGGGTGAAGAGCGAAAATTTTGCGCTCGTCGACGTCAATCTCTTTCCCAGGCCATTTTCAGCTTCGGCACTGCCCACGGCACTGGTACGATCTACGAGACGGGATTCTACTAAACTCATTTTATCTTTCGTAGCGCCCGAAGGCAGCAGAAAATCCAGCCAGAGATCTTCTAGCATACATCTGGGATAATTACATCCAGTGAGCGACGCGAACACACATCATCTCACATCATCTCGTTGACTTGTGCTTTCGTTACTGTCAAGGCTGTCGAGCGCGACGTGCATTGTTCTGATTGGTCACGGTCTGGGCTGCCAGTCCTTGATGGACATGATTAATATCAGACGTACGTGGGCTTGGAAAGCGAGCGACATCTGTTCTGACGATGTGTAACAGGGGCAAATATGATCAGATACGTCAACCTCGTAGTCCAGGTTGTCGGAATGGGAAAAATACCTCTGATACCCAAGGATTCTGAGAACCTTCGGATGTGGTATTCAAAAGTATTATCCCCTTGTCTCTGCGGTTCGACAAATACTTACGTATCGAAAGAACTCCCTAGTCATTGTACATCCTAAACACCCGGCCTTTGCCCCAGAGTCCAAGATTCTCAAACGACACGGGCAAGTCCTCCAAATCGGTATGTCATACTTTCCTTTATACCTGACCTTTACGTTGACTTGCGCCGCCGATGCTTTTGTAGATGAAGTCAAACCAATAAAAACCATGATAAAAGCTCTTCCGCTGATACGCGATAATGTACAGGAACTGGGCAGATCTCAAACATAGTACACCATACACTTTCTCGATTGTGACTTGTTTCCCTGTGCTAGTTGTATATTACCATTTCTACTTCTACAGGATGGGCATTCAAAGCCACTCCACGGAGCGTCTGCGCGAAGAGATTATCCCAACGACTTTGGCTTCTAGGTCAAGAATCGAGCCACCGAGAGTGGCGACCAAGTCTCCCGATAAAGCGACAGCGGGTTTTACTCCAAGGAGCTCTTCCAAGTTGGTTGATGCTAGTGCGAGTACCTCAGATTTGGAGAGGCGGCCGTTACTTTCGAGGCCAGCCTACAAGAGGAGATAAACCATAGACCCGTAGGAAGAAAAAAAACCTGAAGACCAGTACTGACCCATGCGGCATCCAAGCGGGTGTTGCGAGCGCTCCACTGCTCAAGAATACCAATGCCAACCTTGACGCCGTGTGCAAGCAAGGTAGTGATTGCGCTGTCCTTGGTCAGAGGTGGGCCAGGAAGTCTTGAAGATATTTCTTAGTTTTGCAACATCAAGGATATCGGGGACTTACATCCTCGTCATCTCCCATGTCTCAGGAAATGGTCTAGATGGTGTCACAATTACCCCGACGTTCGCCACTCCCAGATTTTTAGCTAGTAGATGGGCTTCAGCAGCGCCAGCCACTGTCAGCTTGAGGTCAACACTTTTACTGGCCTCAACCTCCTTCTTGAGCTTGATCAACGTCGCGATAATATCGGCACTTTGTGCTTGGACAACCAGCGGAATCTCTCCCTTTGATTGCATTCAGACGAGACAAGATCAAGAATTACTTTATAGTTTACCTTGGCAACACGGTCAAACGGAGTCCCGCTGGCGGCATCCAGCAACAAGTGGCGCAAGGCAGCAATCTGACTGCTCACGCTAGGAGAGCTTGATCCCCAATGTGCAATGTTGACGTGCAGAGCAGCTATATCTTGAATGACAGCGCCTTCCTCTAATGCGTGTGCTGCACCAGTTGAAAATGCAGTACTCATCCCAGCCACGAATCCTTTGGATGTTGGAGGCGTGATCGCCGACGTTACGCCTGCATGATAAGCGAGTCTGTTGTTGGAGTCTCAGCACATCAAACTTAACATAGAGGAATGAGGACCGACAGGGTATCGCGCCCTGCAAACTGCAAGCCATCAACCGCCAACATGACCTCATTGCCAGCCAGAATGTCTGGAATGTCACTTGATAGAGGATCGAGCACTGCGCCGTCGTGCGTAGACTTCTCGCCCTGGATCTCCTCTAGGCCCAGAGGTGACCCGTAGGAGACCAAGCCAGGACTGGGAAAAATGTTTGAATCAATGCTATAATTGACGATAAAGGAAACCTACCAGATTGAACCACCTTGCAAGTCAAAGGATTCGAACTCGGGATCCAAGGAGCGGATAGATGCAAGACATGCATGCCGTGATCCAAAGCATGCAATTTCGCCCTTTCGTACGACGACTACTCCTGGTTCACCATCACGAGCACTAAATACCTCCTGGATGCTGGGCCAAGTTCTGTCGTATACACTGCTGACGTTAGTAAACACGACGGCATCAGCCTTTGCCCGGATCGGCGTCAAAGGTGGCAATCCCTGGTATTCAATGGCTGCTTTCGCTTGCTCTCCAAAATCGGGTGTAGTTGGGAGCGATTGGCATGCAATGGGTTTCTCCGAAACGTAGGGGTTTTCAATCTGAGCGATACCGTCAATCCAGACTTGCTTGGGAGTTGCGCCCAGAGCCAATGGGTGGCTATCCCACATTACAATGTCTGCGGGTGTTGGGTTAATAATGCAAGAGGTCCGGTTGACTTGAGCCTCTGACCTGCATCATATCCTGTGCAAAAGATCGGTCGGTAAGTAAGTTGGATCTAAACGGACTTGGCCATACACACCTTCGCGGATAAGACCGATGCGATGGTCTAGGCCAAGAACTTTGGCGGGAGTGGAAGTGACGGCAGAGAGAGCAAGGTTAGCGGAAAGGCCATAGAAGTAGGCCTGTTGAGCCTCAAAAAGTAAGTAACGAGAGTTTAACACAGGATGGTCACTCTGAGAACATGTCAGTCTGAAGTACGGAAGCAAAGGAACAGCTTTCAGCACCTTCATCACCACGTCGATACCGTTCTCGGCCAAGATGCGTGGAGCGAACTCCGAGCCTCGGTAAGCTTCCCGCTTATAGCGAGCGTTGGTCGCAAATAGAGCAGCAGCCGGCGTATTGTCTGAATGCAATTGTATAAACAGTACTCGGAAACGAAGAAAACATACTGTAGGCTTGCTTGAGAGTTCCGGGGACCAGATATGTCTCATGTGCATGGTGGAAAGCTGCTAGAGGAAACTTGAACTCGTTTGTAAGCTGACGTGCAAATAAATTAAGTCATCTCCAGTATCCGGTCAATAGTCAAACGTACTCGAACAAAGTCATCAAGGTCAACTGCTTCATAACAGTGGGTATGGATCTGGGAAAAGCCAAGACAAGAGTTAGCGAAAACCTTGAACACTTTTGCAGTGACTAATACCTTGACGCGACCTCTGAGGACGTCGACAAGTGCTTCCCACTGAAGGTCCTCAGGGAAATTACCAATGGTGTCCCATTCACCAGCCAAAGCTTTGGCACAGTAGGCATCCTGACTTTCTTTGATCTTGCGGGCAGTGTCATAGCTAGCAGATAATATGTCACGAAATGTGCCCAATCATGTGTGTGACCCTTACGCTTGGCGGAATGCCCAAAAGGTATCCATGCGGGTGTTTCCATATACGCGGCCTATAAGGTGATCATAGGTCAGGTTTTCCATTGCATTTGAGCTGTGCACATACTGGGGTTTTCTCCTGATGGTTCCAGGACCAATTGTTAATTTAAAAGGTAACTTTCATCATGGTAGGCGCGCACCACATGCATGTCTGCGGGCAAATGATAAACAAAGATATCAACTTCACCACGAGAAATTCTTACTTCATCTGTCTCCAGCGAGGTGGCAAAGTGGGGTCGACGCGTGTGTCATTGATGGTATAAGGAGGCTCAAGCAGCATAGACGAGGGAGACCGCTCTTCAGTGGGGCGTAGTTTGAGAACAAAAGCTTGTCCTCCTATATTTCGAGTAAGTATACTTGTCACTCAATAAGCTAAATGTAGCTGAACCAATTGCGTTAGCAGAGCCAGGTAGAACATTGGCAGTGGTGACACCCCCGGATATAGAAAGCCGATATGCATCGTCGTGTGTGTTGAGCGCATCCAGGCTTCGGAGCCACGGCACGATTGGTCCTAAACACTGTCAGCACAGCGCCATATACAACTTGACGAGACAACCTTTGTATGAATTAGTGTCGCCTGCTCCAGAGAGTTCGGGAACACTATCAACTCCGAGATGAGAATGCATATCAACGATCCTGCGACGCAAGAGCATCAGAGACGCGCTATTCAAGGGACACGAAGAGATTACCCTGGAGTCACCCAACTCCCGCCCACGTCGACCGCGAGGAGATCCCCAAAGTTTGCCAAAATCTCTTCGGAGGCCTGTCCTAGGAACTTTATGATACCCTTGTCCAACAGGATGTCTGCACCACGAATCTCATATTGGAGAGAATCCCCGGTCCACACCGACGCGTTTCTTAGCAACGTCGGGCGAGTGCCGTGGACGAAACGGTCAGATTGAGTTCTCCGCGCGAAATCAGGGGGTGGCCCAGGTTGCGCATGGAGCATGCTGCATTTCTGAAGTGTTTCTTCGGCATGGAAGGGTAACCTGACAGAATCCTTGGCTACGAATGTGTAGCGAGAAGCAGACCATAGCCAGCCCACCACAGCGACACCGCAGAGGATGAGGACGCGTGCTGACCTGTTTCTGTGGACTTGGGGTCTCTCGACCACTGTGGGCCGAGTGTAGGTTGGAAGTTTATCCATGACCCGAGCCGGAAGCGAGTGGAAGAGATAAATAGTCCAAGCACCGCCACAGATAGGTACAAAGTTGTTCTATGGCCGCCGTCAGAGAAAAGCCGCCCGTGGTACAACCCGGCGTCGGAAATAACATTATCATCAACCCAAACCAGGTGGGCTCGCTCACTACCCGCAGCGACAGGCTCGTTGATGTCCTTGCAGCGCTTGAATCCAGTCCTCGAATGCATCCGTAATGTGGGTAAAGAATTTGGCGACATCGTCCCCGATTTCCAGGTTGGCCGCACGACGTGCATATTATTTCTCAGGTATACTTCTTCCTTTCACTTGTGGTGTTCTGATGATTATCAGTTTGAGGTATCACCGACTTCATCCCGAGTACGTTCACACCCGAATTGAGAAGCTTGGACACTCGTACAATCTCAGAATACTCCTTATCATGTGTGACGTCGTAAGCAAGACCTGCGTGGCCTTCTGGCTCTTATTCACCTCGCCATCAGACTGAGCACCAGGAGCTGATCAGGGAGCTCACCAAAGTACGTGCTGTCCTTCTCTTGTGACCTGCTATGGACAATCGCCACAGGTGTGTCTGATCAACAATCTCACTGTTATTGTCGCATGGAGGTACGCTCGTTTCACGAAAAGTCGTTCACTCTGAACCCGTCCCCAAAAGCAATGATGAAGCTGGTCAATACATTGCAACATTCAAGCAATTCGAACACAAACCACCAGACCTCATCAAAGAGCGCGTTGACAAAGATTATGATTCCCAGCTGCGCACTGCGCTTACAAGCATCAATAAAGTCAACAAGACTGACGTTGAAACACTGCGCACGTCTCTTGGTGTATGTTCGGTGCCCAGCTCCTTGAACAACGTCTCACATTCCAGGAGCAGAGCTTTGCGGATATTAGCAATGCGTCCTCCGATAGATTACAAACTTTGCCCGGGTTTGGCCAAGTCAAAGTTAGAAGGATAAAAGATGCGTTCGAGAAGCCATTCCGCAACCAGTCGACGAGCTCTGCCTTCTCCCTCGGCAGCCAAGTATCACGCGTCCCACCCCGTAATCTGGCTCCTCCAGCAAGTGAATCGCTTCCCACGGGTGCGAATGACAAAGGAAAGGAGAAAGAAACATTCCCACCAGACCGCCAATTCCGTGAACCAAGCCCCGTATGGGATATTGAACTTGATCTTATTTAGCGGTCAACTGCGCCTCATGTTGGTGGATCTCCGTTCAAGGTCTGATACACATTTAGCAGACAGTGGGGTTGAATAATCCAGATGCGATGTTGACCTCTCTGGAATTCTCATTCAGCCATAGTGGAGTGTAATTCACATTCGTATCGACGATCAAAGCGAAAGGTACTACTTTCTAACAGATAGACGGGGAAAAACGTATGTATAATTGACTGAATATTTTATGCAACTTGCCAGCAGGGCATTCGAGAATTATTTAGGGCATGTAGTATTAGGAATGAGACCTGTGGTGAAAGAGAATATTGGGAGCATGTAATATAAGCATCAAGGGAAAAAGGACACAAGGACAAAACGAGCTCATTGCCAATGCTTGTGCATGAAAAGAGGAGGCCAGTCTTCTCTGTAGTTTGAACTATTGGCGTTGTGGCGAAAAATAGGCTTTTAGAGTGGAGGCCCGTTGGCGCCGACGATCACCCATGAGTGCCTTACGATCATAGTTGACACGCATCGTCAGACGTTGTATGGCAGCCTTCGTTCTCGATCGATCAAGATGAGCAGCACGGGTGTCAACTGGGAGAGCCAGAGTCATAAATATTTTCCTCGGAGTGCCAAGTGAACACGCACCAATTTTCCTCTGGAGAGCCTCAAGAACACTGCGGAGGAGCTCGAGAGGTAGCACTGGGGGCTTCTTATGCTTGTTTGGACTCCCTTGCACCGAACTGCTGCTCGCCGACTTCGTGATGGCACGTTCTTCTTCAACGTATGGTGCAATATCGGTGAGAGCCACAGACAGGATACTAACGTGATGGCCAAGTTCCTCGTAATCCGTCGATTCATTTGTGACGTCGAAGAGCTCGCCAGATCCAGCATCAGGGGAAAGTAGTAGTATGAGTGGTTCAAGAGGAGGTGCCTGGTCCTGAGTGATGATCAAGTTGTTGCATTGCTAGTTAAAGGGGTAAAACATACGTTTGGGGTATTCGCCGCGGAAACAAGGAGGCAGTATGCGAGACGCCGTGCAATGTACCTCGCCTGAGCACTGCCGCTTGCGAAAAACGAGACCACTCGAGCTTTGTTCATAGGAACCAGCTGCCTGGCAAAGCTGAGGACTTTCTCATGGATACCGTCGAGCTGAAGTGAGTTTGACGTTCGTGGGGCATCTGGAGGAAGTGGAGTGTCACGCACGAGGAAACCCGCTGCCCCATGGTTGCAGACGACGTCTACGGTGATATTCAACTGGGTACGAAGTTGGCTTGAAGTCAGTGGATCAAGTCCCATGATAACGAGGATCAACACCACGTTTGCTACGTCATCGGAAGAGAAAGCACCAGCACTGGGATGTATTCCATGAGTAATCTGGTTAAATGCAGTGTAAATTCTACTGACAGGCCTGTGGCCTTCACAATCGCAAGAAGCCTTTTTAGAGCTTCTAGGAGGGTTTCATGGGCGACGCGGTTCTTCTGGGCGAGTTCCGTATTCCATCCGAGTCCCTCGAGAATCGCGGGGCTGGCACCTAACCGAACCAATACAAACAGGATAGCAGCAAAAGGCATCTGTACCTTGTGTGGGCTCAATCCCCACAGATCACGAAGAGCGATGTAGACAGCATCAGCGATCTGTGAAGACGCAAAGAGGGCTGCCAAGGGATCAGCGCCACAAAGATAAATTGTGAGAACAACCTACCAATGCTAAGGAGTTGGGGGACGTTTGATAGCAGGATATCTCTGGGAACAGCAGCCAACGCTCCGGTACGGAGAATCAAGTCCAGTGAATCATCTAGGTAACGTATGGTTATCCTTATGACCAGCTTTGAGTGCTCAGAAGACGCATACCACCACTTCTGAGATAGCCGTCTAAGCAGGAAAGCATAGGATGACCAGATAAGGGCGAGATCGACATGGGATCGACCTCCATGTCCTCCTCTGAGGATTGTATCCACAAACGAAAGGCCAAAGTCAATTTCTGGTCGGTATTCTGTACCTTTTCTTTTCCCTTCCCATCTTTGTCACCTGCAAGTATCTTGTTGATAGCTTCACCGGCAACGGCACCCAACATCTTGGACTCGCGATCCCCAATGGTGAAGTCCTCCACATCGCTGGGGCCAACGGGGCTGGTCGACTTGCGGGATTCATGAACAGCTTTCCAAGCTGCTTGCTCGTCCGCGAGGCGTAACTGATTCATAGTGTCGAATTCATCATCAGAGCCAATGGATGCGTCACGAGAACCTTCCTTCATCGCTTCTTCTGCGAGACGAAGAGCGGCACAACTAGTTCCCCGCTTGACCTCCAAATCTTTCTCCCGTAAAAGAGCATGCAGAGGATTCATAGCTTGTGATTTCTTGCGATTTGGTGGCAAAGACCCTGACTTTGTGTCGCCAACAGAAGTTGATGACCCCGCGATTGTTACGGGTAGACGAAAGGCTGCTGCTGGTTTACGAGTTCTCGCGGACGTTCGCGTAGGTCGCGGTGGCGAGCTGTGATCCGGGGTTCCGCAAGTACGGCGACCAATGGTTGCATCGCCAAAAGTTGAGGGCACACTTGATAATGGAGAAGAGAATACGTCATTGCTTGGCCCAGGAAATCGAGAACTTGTGGGCAAAAGTTAAAACTCAAGCTCCAACTCACCAGAACCCGAACTCACCTTTGCTTCTTTTTATTGCTAATCAGAGGGAGATCGTCAATAAGATCACCGTCGTCACTGTCTTCGAGTTCACGAAATGTGAGAGGCTGTTCGTCATCACTGGATTGGTTGGCAGCAAACGCCCTTGCTTTGATTTCTGCGATAAGCTTCGCGGTCTTCGCTTCTGGATCAATTGGTTCCGGAGTAGGTGGAAGCGGTGGAAGCTCGTCGGTGTCGGGTGGTGAAGGAAGACATGCAGATGGTGTCTGAAAAGCAGCGCTGCTCCTAGGTGTTTCCACAGAACGAACAGGCGCATCAAAGCGAGGGGAGGCGCTACGCGCAGACACTACGGGCGAACCACGCATCGGAGAGGATGGGGGGGTATCCACTACCATGGCACCCTCAGGTGCGCGTGGTGAAGAGGAATGCAAAAACTCGGATGCCTTTTGTCTCCACGTGTGGATACCTTCTACACCCTTTCCGAAGTCACGCGATTCTGGGATGGGGAGAGCGAGTTCCGCCTCATCGGACTGACTACTGCAAACAACCTGCTTACTGGAATCCGAAGGAGATGCAACCAAAGTGTTGCTGTGCGCCTGCGCGGGTGTCGACCTCTGAGCCCCAGAGTTGCGAAAGGGAGAAGTGACATATACGACGGCCGTCGGGCGCTTGGAAGGATCAGAGTGAAATGTTTTCATGAACTTTCTTGGAGACTTTGGTTTGGGAGGAGGTCGAGGAGGTGTGCTGGGGTTGATATCAGGTGAACGAGCACGCTTGCGTGTTGCCGTCGTCGAAGCGCCTCGCGTCTGGGGAGGCGCGCCTGAAGGGAATGAGGGGATAGGGAAGGCGAATGCAACTGCATGCTTACTAGTATTCACGGAGAACTCGCGATCTATGGCGGCTGTTGATGCCCGCGTCGCTGGCCTCATGCTCCTCCGCGTCGTCGTTGCTGCGGGAGCGGAGGACGTCGCCAACGGTGGAACAGACGCGGAGGGTTTCTGTACGAAGAAGTCTGTCAATTTCTTGTTCTTGTCTCTCAGTGAGCTTTTTGCAGGCATTTTGGAGGCTGCTCGAGTCTGCCTCAACTTGAAGGCTCGATGTTGGCTTGGTGGTCGACAATTGCAATGCGACGCGCTCCTCTACGCGTGACGTGACAACACGTAACGCGTCGGAACGAACCCAATTGAGCCAATTAAATAAATTATCTAGTATAACAGTGTGACTAGTGCAACTCGATATCTGAACCGTCCGAGCGTGTGTATGCAGTGATGATCTAGTACTATGGAGGAAAAATGTTATGCAGGAAATGCAGATGAGTCTTTCGGAATGAACAGTGCATGGAAACAAGTGGAGTGGAGGACCATGTCGGAGAGCAATCAAAATGCAGTTGGCTCGTGTTCGTCAATTGTTGCGTGTTTGCTGTGTGGTGCTGATTGCGGGTAGGGTGAAGGAGGGTGGGAATGTCGAGGCGACGATGCACTTGTCGATGAGTACTGCGATTGTGAAGGTGTGCGCGAATGCGATGCAGCAGATGGTTGTAAGGACCAACGCCGAGGTAGGAGTGAACCAAGGGTTGTAGAGCCTGACTCCTCGGAGTAAGTACTGTGTTCGTCTGTGAGAATCTCCGAGGGGCTCTCTGGATACGGCTGGTTCATAGTCGGATCTACTGGGATGTTCCTTTCTGGCGTCGGATTTCTAGGCCGTCCTGGAGCGTCTTCTTTTTCTCCCTTCTCTACAGTCGATGCATCCGAGGATGTGGCTTGATGTCGTCGAAAACTTGCAGGCACCTTTATGAAGCCCAGGTTGACAAGGGTGTTGATGAACATGACGATAACAGCAATGGAGATGATAACGGCAATAGCGATGCCGATCGCCACGCGAGGAATGGCTGCGACATTGAGGTCTTGAATAAAGGCGATAAGGAGACCAGTACATATGACACGAGTGAGTGCCAAATATGTTGCGAGAATGTCGGCTCCCCTCGTCTTGTGTGGTCTGATGAACAGCAGGTAGGCGAGGACCGCACATTCGATGACTAGGATAGATATGACCTGCACCTCTCCGTTCGTTTGCGCGAAAGCAGTGAACATAGCTTTCGCAAGAATGCTGACAAGAAATGGTATGCTTGCGAAATACCTCTCTGGACGGTATAGGGCGAATAGAGGGCCGTATGCGGTGATAGTTTTAGGCCGCGTGTACAGGGCATACGGTGTGGCATGGATTGCGAGACAAACGACATGGAAGATGGAAAAAAGGAGCAAGCCGAGCATCCCTAGAAAGAGCACGACGGAAAGCAAGATTGACAACCAGGAGTCTTTGAGTGTCCACTGATACATCGCGAAGATGCAGATAGGGGTGATGGCAACGAAGCACTAGTCCAGGCGTGTAAACAGGTATCCCTAGGTCAAAAAGCCACCCTGCACTCACCACACGCAATAGCCACGCGTACGCGTACGCTGGATAGAGTTCTCGTCCGCGGCACAGGTCGTTGTGTTTCGTCCGCCGACCAGCAAGCACCAAAACGCCGTAGCCAAGCGCAAGGGTCGCCGTCAGGATTGCCAAAATCATCAATGCCACGAGGAATATAGTCATGAATGCGTTGGCTGTGGCGATTCCCACATACTCGACATAGATGGGGACGCCAGCCTGGAGTACATTACTGGAGGTTGCGGTGACAACTTGGACGGTTCCGGCGTTATCTAGCTCTTGCACAGTGCTAAAAAAAGCCGGCAACGTAAGTCCTGGTGCCGTGAAATTTCCCAGTGCTGTCAATGTCTCCGTGGCAAGGTTGTTCGTTTGATAACCGGCCATGGATGTAACCACAGCATTGTAAGGGCTTAGTTGCCTATTGACCAGAGCCACTGCTGAACTAGAGGTTGCATCCGCCATGTTGCCTCCGGTAAGGTGACGCATGTTGTTGATCGAGAGCTGGATTGGCGAAGTCGCCGAAGCCGGAAATAGACCCAGTGCCCATGAAAAGTTGGTAGCAAAAGCAATGTAAACCGACGAATAATTTAGGTCTAGAAAAGCCGTCGAAGCCGCCCACTGGAAGAGATAGAATAAGTCGAACAAACGATATGGTGCCAGAGCGTCGGGTGAAAGCGAATGCCAGATTGCGGAAAGAAGCGCAAGCAGACCCAGGGCGCCTGTGGCCCACTCCACTGCAACCTGATGGGCCGACCACCCATTAGACAAGGTTGCCTGAACGCAAGCTTTCTGCTGGCCGGTAGCGACATCAGTAAGTGTCAATTGTGCATAACTACCAAATGGTGCTGAGAAATGGTGCCAAAGAAATTGGTCACTAGAAACTCACGCTTCCAGGTCTGGTATCTGAAAGGCTATACTCGGGATCTTGTCATTTACGCCAAGAGAAGATGGGAGAGGGATGGAATCTGATCCGGTGAAGTTGTAGGTCGGTAATGGGCATAATGCACCATTGAACAAAGAGCAAAGGTCAAGTGTGAAGTTGACGGGATGCATTCCATAGACATTCAGCATGACGTTGGCAGACACGCTGACGTTGGGTTCCTGTCATGAAAAAAAGACGCTATGGGATTGAAACCAAGGAAAAAGTTGGCAGTGAAACTTACGACACTTGCTGCAGAGATGTTAAACCAGATGGACGAATTCTTCTGAAAGTAGGCGACATCAAATTGTTGGATAAGGAGCGCATCGGGTTCTGAACAGTAAGTGACAGACGACGTGACTGGGAAAGGAATGTACGAGTCAATCTATGAGACGAATTTGGCGTTCACGGGTTACAGACTCACAAAGTGAATCATCCCTGGCAGAAACCTGAAAAGCAGGGATAAGAAATAATAGGGGAGCAAGACGTCGCATCCGGGCGACGAGCATGTAGGTTGAATGGGTGGGGGGTCAAAGGGTGGATGGCCAGCTATCACGGAGATGCTGGGTCCTTCTCTGAGAAAATATAACAATTCCTTCAGCTGCGTGTCGGAAGCATGCTTGTTTCCATTGTACTCACGGCTCAAATTGTTGTTGTTGTCCGACAAGGCGGTGGTTACGAAGCCTGGGCCTTTTGTTCTCGAAACAACAATTTCCTTGAGAAAGAAATAAGCCGGCTTCGCTAAATTGGAAGGGCTAAGGACTGAAGGAATCCGAGGAGGCTTGAAGGTGTTGCAAGAGTGAGCTAACATATGTCTTACCAAGTCGTTAACAGGTGTATGATGGCGCCACATCAGCTCTCCGTTTGCCGAAATTGCCGCAGCGGTAATGGAGTAAGTGGCTGTGCCATGGCTGTTGCCATAAATAGCACCGGTTTGAAGGGCTCTCAGTGGACTCGGCTACCTAAGAGGCAGCCTACGAGAGACTACTTAGGTCTCTCCAGACTTTAAAGCTACATTCTTTGCTGACGAACTTTACATACTACAATGCGAGGATTACTTATCTCAAACTAGCCCAGTGATTGTGTGGTATCAAGCGAAGAGGGCGGTCACTATGTCAGGTATGCACAGCGGTCGTAGTTTCCACCCTGGTTCGCGCCCCACCAAGCGGGGAAAAGGTGGGCGGTTCCTGCCGCACCTTGGACTGCAAAGGAAAGGATGAACACCATCACTTGGGTTCCCCCATCAAGAGCTGCTCCAACTTTCAGCTTCGACACACACTATCACTAACTGGCGGAACTCACCAGCTCCGATAATGTAGTTGTATTGAGAGAACCAACGAGGATAGCGTGTGCGCAGCCACCACTGAGAAAGGAAGGCGACCGCGAAGTAGGAGAGGATCGATGAGTTGATTCCTACGCAAAGCCATCCAATGAAGTACCTGTGGCGTTTCAGTATTCGAGAGTGACCTGAGTGAAGTCTAGAACATACGCAATCACTGGAGTGTAAAGATAGTCCAACCGCAGCTTCGGCCAAAAGCGGTGCGCAACCCAGAATGGAATGGGAACGAATAAACCGACCAGGTAGGCCCATGGCACCCATTGATACCTCTGTCCCGCTGAAAATAGCTCATGACTGAGGCCACCCCAGGCGATGGCTTGAGAATTATATTGTTGCGGTTGCTGACCAGACCAAATATTCGTCCCTTGGATTGAGAGAAGAATCTCCCGTTGATTATCAACAATCGAGTTCATCAAAACTGCGTGAACGTGAGTATTTGTTCAGTCCAGGTAACTATTTGATCCCCTTACTAAAGTTCAATACCGCCCCAAAGAGGGTACCAATAATTTGGGCCGTAAATGCAGCACGAGGAGGAAGTTTCGCGTCTGTCCAAGGCGATATAAATCCAGTCAAGAAAGACAGCAGAACTTGGACCTACATTGAGCGATCTTGAGATCCCGGAGCAACAACTGTGCCTGCACTACGGTATCTGCCAATAGCGCTTCAGCTTAACTCGTGTTTGACGAGTTCATTAATCTCACTATAGCTGTAAAGCACAAAGTACATGTTTGCCATTGGCTTTCCAGGATGTAGGAAGCCCCCAATCATTTGCACGAACCTTTATCCCGTCAGTGTCATGTTTATATCATGAACGAACATGAAGACGTTACTTACGGTTGTATGATGAAGCCCAAACCAGTGATGGCATAAAGTGCTCCAAAGAAGAGAATCGACAACGTAGCCAGCAATATTGCGATTAAAAAGCCCCACCTATAGAAAAGGGTTCGGTATTCAGTGGTTTCGTCATGCGATCAAAATGCGACTCACCAGGGAAGCGTGGAGTTCGTCTTGTAAATAACGACCAAAGCAACGATAACGGACAGCATGAATGTTACGAAATACCAGCTATTCGGTGCATCCGGATACTTTTTTATTGTCAGGGTCGTGTCGGGATGTATTGCAAGTAGCTTACTTTGAGCATCTCCAGATAATGAGGATCACGTTCCGTGTTGTCATTCGCGCTTCTCATGCCATCGTTCTTCCAGAACTTCCAACTGAAAGTCCTCCATGATTCCTTAAGGGCCCGAGGGCTTGCCCAGCTCCACGCAGCACGAAGGTCATCCAGGTTCCAGAGAAGGAGGTGAGTGAATGTCGCAGCAAGTCCCAGATTTGTGGCCAGTAAGTTGACCACCCACGTGGAGGAATACCAAGGAAGTCCTTGCTCCGCAAGTAAAGTTGGGTCAATCTCATAGTTGGAACTGAGAATCAACGTCTGATTATACTGCGTGCCATTCTCATAGTAGAGCAGTTGTGAAAGCTAGAAAAGACATGACGATCAATGCATGCTAAATATTCCAGTGGATCAGACCTACGAATGGGAAGTTTTGCGCCTGCCAGATGTTGTTATAATATACTGAAACAAAGACGACCCTAATCGAGCCATGTCATCATGTTAAGCAGATCTCGGGAAGTTGACCTACATGCAGAGAATATAGCCGATGAAGTTAGATACCTAGATGAAAGTTAAAGTTGCGTGAGTCATTCGGTGGACGCAGACTTACTTGCGCTTTGAGGGGGATGGTCATCGGATTGACTCCGCCTGAGATATACTGTAGAGGACAGTCAGCTACGAGACAGACAGAGAGTGTAAGTGACGCCTACCTGCCAGTCGAAGCAAATAGATAGTAATCCAAGACCTTCGTTGCCGTTGCTACCGCCGAAAACACGGGAGAATGCGGGGCTATTTGGATTTGCCAAACAGAAAATAGAAAACCCGGTCAGCAACGGGAACATCCACTCGGGGAAAAGTTCCCAGATAAATATACTGTCGGTCAATGAGTCGCAGATATTAGAGATACAAACTCTCAAACTCGTCGTCGAAAAACTCACGCGCCAAATACGTAATAAAACATCCTGAGTTTTCTCCTTGCCGCATATCCGCCTTCGTACAGAGCGTCGAACATCGAGATGAGTGGAAGCACCAGAGGGTACAACATCTTGGATGGGTACAACAGAATGGCTACCAGGCACAATGTGTTCAAACACCCCAATCAAGTGTTTGGATGAGTACGTACAGCGCATCATTCCACCAATTCCGTAGCCCAGTAGCTGACTCGAGAAGAGTAGGAAAATCGAAGCGCCAGCATTAGGAGTGATGTTGTAGTACAAACGCTGGACTGCCAGGACTTCGGTACCAAGGGCGGAGTTCGCTGCCGCGCTGGCCATGATTATAACGAATGCATTTTCTTTCTTGTTGAATGGTCCCTGACGACATGTGTTCAGAACATCGAGAAACATAGATACGATAAATGATTTACTGGGTTCAGCCACCTCAAGTAGCGATTGCGAGGAATAAAGGTTTCCATGAAGATACCCAACACATACGACACGACAGCAAGAAACATCAGGGAAACGAGCACAGTTTGCTGGTAATAACGATGAACAAAATACAGCTGCAACAGTGGACTTGACCTACCGGTTTGAAATAGTATATCTCAGCTGTAGAAAGTCATAAGTGAGGACCTCCACGGGAATGGTATCACACACCAAGAACTCCTCCGAAGGCAGAAAGACCAATGCCAATGAAGAAAGCACGGAAAGTCCAAGGGTTTAGACTCGGGTCATCGGAAACAGAGATGACATGGGTCGCAATGTCACGTTCGTCTTGGAGGACAGCCTCCGTGCTCTCAGCATATTCGGCGACCGCGGTCTCGACATCATGCTTCCCTTGATAGGACTTCTCGTCGCTGACGCTGGGAGTTTCATTAACACCCTGAGGGGGTTGTTCAAGAACATCAGTGATGCCTGCTGGGTGAGCCATACTGGAAGGTGGGCCACCGTGGTGTGAGGACGGGGGAAGAACCGCAAGCGATATAAATCATCGCTGCAACCAGGGGAAGGAAGCACTCGGGATCTTTGCCACGCTTATCTCCGAGTCCAACTTCGGGCGCCACTGATCTGACATGTGTAACGTTATCCCTCGGTGACATTTATTGGAGGCGGGCCGACCTTGGTTCCTGTGCGCACGCGCAGTTGTTGCGCGGGTTTCACTCCGAGTTCCATGCGCCACTGATATCGGAACACATGTGGTACATACTTAACAGAAACGCAACCGGATAAGATTAAATAGGCGTGGTCCATTATTGGTAGCTTAAGCCTTAAGTATAAACCTGAGTAGTAGTATACATTCACGAACTCACCTCCGGACCTAGCCGAAGCCACCACCGCTACGGCCCTGCCAGTGTTCGCATCCTCGATGGTCTTCCGTAATAACGCCACCAAATCCCTCTGAGCTGTGCTCGTAAAATGATCAAGTGGAGTTGAGCACGCCTATTGTTCAGAAACTTTTTTTGTGCACACAATTCGTCGCCTTGCTTACAGAGAAACGGACTCCATAAAAGGCATGGTTCGAAAATAGACACGTATCTTCAAGTTGCCACTAGTAGTGCCCCCACATGGACTGCGAGGCACAAAGCACCCAATCGACTGTCCAATATCGCTTATCGTCCCGTTCATTCCCATGAACCACGCGGAAAGCGACTATCACGGAGTGTATTAGAACTGGGTACGACGATACACCGCGATTATCCTCACCCGAGACAGCGACTGCCACATGATCAAGTCCGTGATTAAGAAATTGACTGAGACCTCCGCCGACGTGGTAAAACAGGTGGGCGGCCGGACCAAGGGCGTCCTCCATTGCATTCTGTCTCCCACCTCACAAGGGCATCCTCGTCCCATGCCTTATTGGACATATCACCAGGTTCCTTCAGGAACATCTCCCTTCGAAATGCCGAAGGTAGATAATCATTATACACAGGGTGGCTTGAAAAAACGTCATCAGGAATGGTCGAATCGATTTTCAACTGAGAGAACTCACTTATACTGAGGATTATATTTGTATCCTTCAGAATAACCGAGCTCTTTCATAAGTGCTGTAGGTGCATTCCGAACCGCCATTGGGACTGGTGCGGTGACATCCATTTTCGCTGCTACCTCCGCCGAGTTATAGGCCTCATACGCACGTGTGCTCTTCGGGGCTTCAGAAAGATAGGCAACAAGATGAGCCAAGTTAATGCGACATTCTGGCATTCCGACCTGTTGGCAAGCATGCAAAGTCGCGATGGCCTATCAGGTGAATATGTCATGGGCGATTACATGATAAATTCGGGTGCATTAACTCACCAATGGTAATGCATGGTTGTCCGCGAGCCCGATATCCTCGCTCGCACAGACAACCATCCTTCGGGCGATGTACATGGGATCCTCGCCAGCAGTCAGCATGCGTGCCAGCCAATACATTGCCGCATTGCCCTGACTACCGCGTACGGACTTGTGAAGAGCAGAAATCATGTCATAACGGCTATCGCCTGTTCGATCGTACGAGCAGGACACCGATTGTCGCAATGAAGCAAGAAGCTCCTCCTCTTGGAGGTTGTTCCTTGACGCAAAGATAAGATCCAGTAAAGAAAGTGCTGTTCGTGCATCCCCAGCGGATAGAGAAATGAGTGACGCGATGACGCGAGGTGTCAATTGGGGGTAGAACGGATATGGACCTTCAACGTTGCTCGATTCTGGCGATCCTTGAGTCACGAAGCTTAGATCAGAACCTTGGGAACTAATTGGCTCTTGCAAAGCTGATGATGCAACTGTCTCATTCATGTTGGAAAGACGCTTCACTGCTCGAGAAATGATGGTTCGCATCTCTTCGTCTGTGAGGGGTTGTAGCGTAAACACACTAAACAGGCGTCAGATGTTGCGAATAGATATTTTATCTCACAGACCGACAACGACTCATGAGAGCTCCCGTCAACTTGAATGATGGGTTTTCCGTTGTCGCACCTATCAACTGGATGTGTATAGTAATTATCATGCAGCGTGAAATAAACTGGTAAATTACCTGGATTCGGCCTTTCTCAATGTACGGTAGAAAGATATCCTACAATTGGATAAATTCACCGCGTTTAAAAAGGGGGATAAGCATACTTGCTGAGCTTTATTAAAACGGTGGATCTCGTCCAAAAACAGAAGGGTTTTCCTGCAACTGATGTAGTGAATCGTGCATCATGGTATGAATCACCCCCATACCTCCCTGTCAACGCCAAAGACCCCTTGGCTTCTTCAAAGACATTACGAACGTCATTGATTCCTGATGAGGTGGCGCTCATCTCTTTAAAAATGCAATTTGCTTCTCTAGCCAGGAGTCTCGAAAGAGTTGTCTTTCCACAACTGTGGTATTTTGATCAGTCTGTACCTTGTCGCGTGAGCGATGCTCACTCACCCAGGTGGGCCCCAAAATATGATTCCACCCAGGTTTCCAGATTCAAGCAGGTTCCTCAGCAATGAATGGGGTCCAGTCAAATGCTTTTGTCCGACGAACTCGTCAAGACTCTGTGGACGAAGCCTTTCTGCTAGGGGTGTGCTCGCGGTTGCATCGAATACTTGCTTGTTGGAACGTTTTTCCCTACCAGACACGGACTGCGTCACAGCGGAGGACGAGCCTTCGATTTTTCGTTTCTTCTTGGACGATCCTTCACAACCCACCTCGGAGGGGGTGGTCGATTTCAAGCTACTTGTTTGGCCCTGAGAGAATATCGGAGCTAATTTGCGTTTTGATTCCTCTTTGGCGGGTAATGCAGTATTCAATTTGTACTCTGAGCATCCACTATCGAGATGGTTGTTAATGTCCCGCTCGAGAACGGAGCACGAACATGCGGGGCTGTGTAAGTTAAAACTAAATCACTGCAACGACTATGATTAGAAATGCCTCGACCAACCAGGATACCGAGGCTGGACGACGTCAGTGACGGTAGAGGACGGATGCATGTAATGCAATAACATACCAGAAATCATACGACAATTTACTGGAGTCTATCCAGAAGACATACACGCGACACTGAAAAATTCGAAGGTCGCGAGCGGAAGAAAAGACTGACCAAACTTTGGAGTGATTGCTAGCCGGCGCTCCTTTCTTACGTAACAACTCGCTGGTGCCACTGGCAGATCTATTGGCTCCAGAAATTGGTGCACAGTATCCCAAAGTCAAACAGGACTGTTCAAAGGGACATATAGCAAGTATATATCCAACTTTCTATACCTGGTATCGCACTGCAACAGCCGACAACCTCTCAAGCGTCACGACCAAGCGTTCCATCCATCCATCCCGTTATATTGATTCTGTGACGAGTATGAGCATGGGAAGCCCGCTGCGCGACGAGACTTACCTTGGAGGACATTGTTGAGTTTGTTGACGCGGGACGACACGCTAAGATCAATGCTTTTGTCGCCAAAGTCTACGACAATCCCACCCATGAGCGAGGGGTTAACCTGGATAACGATGAACAAAGGCCGAGCGGGACGATGATAAGACGCGAACCTTGTTGACCACTTTTAGGGTCTTGGCGTGTTGCGCGGCTTGCGACTGCCTGAGGACGGTCTCGAGCTTGGCGGCGGCGTCCTTTGGGAGTGGTGCGGCCGAAGTGACGGTGACTTCCAACTCTCCCTTGTATTTTGCAACAAGCTCGTTGAAGCCTTGAATGACGTTTTGGGTCTCGTTCAGTCTGCCGTTTTCTGAAAGGACAGCAAATAGATTTTTGGTGACGTCGGAGACTGGCTCCTTCTTTGGGCCCTCTGCCTTTGCATAGAGTGAGGCCAGACCAGTGACGCGGTCCTTTGCTGAAAGCGTCGGATTTGAGATGAAGGTGTTCAACTCGGGGGTCTCCGCGATGGATTTCGAGATGGTGCTGAGTTCGGTCTGTACTTTTGAGAGCACCTGGGGCGACTTTGCGAGAGCTGCAGAGTAGAGAGCGTTGGAGTATTTGAGTGCGATAGAGGAGGCCGCCCGCCGACCGTGTGCGGCCGCGACGATGGGGGTGCGGAGTGCTGAGGACAACATTTGGACAGACGACGAAGAGCGACCTACGGAGTTTGAAACCGAAGCGTCCAGGCCGGCCTTGCCCGGGTGTACGGTACCAATTTAGAATATTGTTCTCACGTATGCAGTAGTAAAGTTTCAAGTAGTTGGTGTTTTCTATCAGTCCGATATCATGCCAGCCCTCAACGGGGCAGACATCACACCGTCTGGCACTGGCGAGCCTCGTCCCTACTTTGTCCTCGTTACTGGCTTTGGTGTGAGTCCCCCCTATCCAGTAGTTTGATTTATTTCATCCACCTTGCCTGCGCCTGACCTCTACCGGGTCCAGCCATTTTCGCGATATGCCGTCAATCCTTCCTGGCTCGCCGTGCAGTCCCTCCATAACGCCGTCATACGCGTCGAGGTGCCAGTAGACCCAGTCATCCACGACGACCCTCGAAATCCCCCACCATCTATCCCAATCTCCCATCCAACGACAGCCCTCCGCGAGATCCGCATAACAGCCCTCAATGTAGCCGTTACATACGAGGATGTCTTGTCCATCGTCCCAGGTCTCCACGCCCGTCCCCCCGTCCTCCCCCCGTTAGAAAATGTCTCCCCCCCTCCCCCAAATGGCTATGACCTTGTTCTTCATGTAGGAGTCGCTGGGCGTGGGCCACTGCGGGTCGAAAGAGTTGGTCACAAATTCGGTTATAATATGAAGGACGCGAATGGGTGTCATGCGCCCATCGTCCGTGTTGCGCGTGAAGAGGCGAGTCGGAGTCCCTCCGAACCTTCACCGGAGGAGCGCCTGGAAAGGGCACGATTGGGGTATGACATAGAAGGCCCTATTGACGGCGCCGAACCCCCGAAACGTGGATTCGGCAAGGGATACGAATTATTTACGGAGGAGATTTACACCGACGTCGATGTCGAAAAACTTGTACATCATCTTAAAAAATCTGGCGTCGAGGTGAGCGTATTATTCTTCATCTACCACGTTACTTTGTGAATACCTGATTCGTATGCTTTCCCCCGTTTTTTCCTCCTTTTTTTTGCAGCAAGTTTATTCTTCCCTAGATGCTGGACATTATTTGTGCGACTTCATCTACTATTGCTCCTTGGCGGAGAGTAGACGCTTTGTCCCAAAAACAGACAAGCCGACGACTAAAGTGCTATTCATGCACTGTCCCCCCGTGGATCAACCTCTAAGCACAGAGGAAGTCACCGAGGCGGTCGAAAAGTCGATTATTTGGCTATGCACTTCTCCTACTTCGTGATGCTTGGATTTCACCGGTTCACCTTTGGTTGTTGTTACGATACCAACTTTTTCTCGCAGATGAGGGACTTTGCAGTGGGATATCCTCGGCCCCCTTGTATTATGTCGTGTCCAACGTTGTGTCTGTGTGTGCAATTTAATGGTTTTTGGGGTTTCGGCAAACTCGGCCGGTACGCTGTCAGTCAGTGACAGTTGGAAGTGGACGCGCTCAAGCTAGGCATGATCATATTGGGCGCAACCGGTCAGTCTTTCTCAAGTTCTGTCCTAGAACCGCGATGAGAAGATCGTGATAAAGGGGCACCGCTGAATGATTTCCTCTCAGAATCTCCAGACTATGGCTACTAACATCACTTTTCATGAAGGTAGGCGCACAAGTCTCGTATCCCAGCAGGCTGGACATTTCGGAAGACTGACGTTCGGTAGGCTCCGTCAGCGCCGCCGAGCGATTTGAGTTGCTCGAACAAAAAGGTGTTACAATCTGGCTAACGGGGCTGAGTGGAAGCGGAAAGGTTGGTGCAGCTTCATCCACGGTCTCGTCAAACCTCCACTCACTCCAAATTGCGGTTCTGATTCTGCAGTCTACCATCGCATGTGCTCTCGAACAACATCTTTTGCACATACATAAATTTTCCTACCGCCTCGATGGGGACAACATTCGCTTCGGGTTGAACAAGGATCTCAGATTCGACGAAACATCCCGAATCGAAAACATCAGGCGCATCGGGGAGGTACGAAGATATGACACACATCGACTAATCCGATAATCTGACAGATACAAGGTCTCAAAGTTATTCGCAGACGCAGGCTGCGTTACGATCACTGCTTTTATATCTCCTTACCGCGCAGACCGTGAGGTGGCCCGCGAACTCCACCAGAAGTCTAATCTACCCTTTGTCGAGGTCTTCGTCGATGCTCCTCTCACTGTTGTGGAGCAGCGGGACCCCAAGGGTTTGTACAAGAAAGCCCGTGCTGGAGAGATCAAAGGTGAGCCGGTTTCCCGTTACTCCAGCACCGGTCTCATTTGCGAAAATCAGATTTCACTGGAATATCTGCACCGTACGAGGCGCCAGAGCACCCTGAAATTCATATCAAGACCGATCAATGCGAGGTGAAAGAGGTTGTAGAGATTATTGCGAGATACCTTGACACGCACAACTATATCTGAGGTCGCCATAGATAGTCCAGATAGATATCAGGACGTAGTTAATTAGGAAATTGCAAGGTTTAGGGATAAGGTCCATGAATACCAGTAGATGTCTAGCAAGGCGATGTGGTGAAGTACGGGAAATCCGAAACGGATATTTTCAGACAGGTTCCGTGGGTAGAGCACGCCTTGGTTGCACATGGACATGGCTGTCTGCACTACCAACAGCGTTGAAGGAGGCTTGCTCTGTTGGCGTCTCCTCCTGCTCCTCCGCTATTGCGTCGCCACCTGACTGCTCCAGCATGTTCGCGAAACCGACCTCAATAACGGAAAACCACCTCGTGAGATCATCTACGGTCCGAGCGAGGTACGAATTCGTGGCCTCTTGTGACCCCGTGAGAGATACAAAGTCGAGCGGCGGAATAGGTGGACCGAGAGTGGACTCCACAGGCACCGATGTCAACGAAAGCGATGTAGCATGGGAGAATTTTGCGAAACCAGATTTACCCCGCCTGTCAGTGCGTGGCGGCGAGCTGCTTCTCGTGCTGGGAAGTGATAATGTTGATGCATTTGCATCTCCACGGATACCCAGGATATGCGAACCAAGGGGAGTAGGCGAAGGGATGCAGGGGTGAGAGTTAGGAAGGATCGTCGACGGGGATGGGGGGAGTAAATCGTTCATTCCCATTTGATGCTCCGATGTGAGAGAAGGAACCTAGCAGAATCAATGTAAGGTTGGCAGAGACGATATGTGATAGGCTTTAACTTTACCGCATCTTTCAGCCCTGGTAGAATTAGGTTTTTGGTAGAATTAGCGCTATCGCTCCCTTTACTGGAAGAACTGCCACTCCGATCTCGTACAGCAAATGGCCTGACAGGAGGCATGAGGGGAGATATCGGGGAACTTTCCATCACGGCAACTGAAGCTTGGCGAATGAGGCTAGGTTTCCCTGCAAGGGAAATTCCAGAAGAGCTGTCGAGTGGAGAAGAGTCTGCATCGGCTGCATTAGTAGATCGTGCTCTTGTAACCGGTGAAGGACTTGTTGGAGGAAGGCGAGGAGCAGGTAATGAAGGAGTAGTATCCTGTGAGTAACGAGGTTGATGACTTGGGAAGGAAAATTCATTGTATTTGGTCAACTGAACATCGTCCGCCCCTTCAGAAAGCCAAACCTTCTTCGTACCAACGAACTCCCGTGCAGGCGACGAAGAAAGTGGCACAACCGGGGGTGCGACCGTCGGTGTGGCTGTCGTTGGCGGGGGTGGGGGTGTTGGCTTGAGGGTGTCGTTTGACGCGATAGCGTTGTCAAAGAGGCCGCGCAAGGAGGTCGGTACGCGGGTTGGTGCAGGACGTACTGTAGGGGTTATGGAAGTTGTGTCAATGGAGTTGAGGAGGTCCACATCTTCCTCCTCGTTTGGTATATTCATGAGCGAATTATGCCTAACGGTATCGAACTCCCAGAGGTCGTCGTCGTCGTCCTCTTCAGCAATCTTTTGTAAACTGAAAAGCGTGAGTAGACCTCTCCCCATACTGTAAACAAATCTTACTCTTTCTTCTCTTCATCCTCCCAGTCAAGTGGTTCTACAAGACTGGCCCTAGACCCTCCGCTTTGAACCCACGCATCATATCTGAGAATTAGTTCTCTTAACACGGATATGTTTACTTTTGAAGTGGACTTGATCCACTTTGTCTTAGCAAGCTCGTCTGCAGAAAGGCGCTGGGAGGGACGTTAGTAAGACGATCGAATTACAATTTCTAGGTACACACGTCATTGGGAGATTCTCGAAGACAATGAGAAACGAAATCTCGCATATCCTTGGTACCGTCTCCTTCCCCCAATCTCGGAGGTTTGACTTTGGAAATGAGTTGCATGACTTTGATCGCATCCCTCAAGTCTGAGTGTGGAGGGGCACCTTTGGCCATCTCATATACCATGATACCCAGGCTCCAAATATCCGCCTTGCTGTCGTACACGGGTGTTGGCTGGGCCACCTCCGGTGCCATCCAATTAGGGGTCCCCATGAGTGTATTCCGCTTGCTTGTCGTTGTGGCAGATAAAGCGGAGACGCCGAAATCACAGATCATAACTTTTCCAGTTGCGGTGATGAGAATGTTAGCAGCCTTGATGTCGCGGTGGATGATTGCGGATCTGTGAAGGTAGGCAAGTCCGACGAGAACCTCACGAGTTATGAGGACGATGAAGCGTTCTTCGAGTACGCCATCTTTGGAAGATTGCATGAGGGTACGAACACTACCTCCCTGTGCAAATTCCATCGCGATCCAGACACGTGGACCATCTAGAAAGCAACCATAGTATTTGGTGACATTGGGCGCGTCACGAAGCTGGGTCAGGAGGGCTACTTCGCGCTGTATTGCCTCGACATCGTCGTCTGCTGTATCGAGATTGATTATCTTGAGCGCTACGATATTTCCTGTGGGTAAATGGACACCCTTGTGCACGGAGCCGTAGGCACCCTTCCCGACGGTTTCAAGACGCCGGAAGAGCTGGTGCACGGAAGGTGTCGCCATGCTCACAGGGAACCAGTCGAATGGGATAGGGAGGAATGGCTGGTAATGGTAAGTAGTTAAAACAAGTTAACTAACTACAAGACGACGTTGATTCGCAGAGTTGACTGTAGTTACGGGGGTGTAGCGTGGGAATCCAATATATACCTGTTGCTTCAACTATTTCCACTCGCTGGGATGCTGTCCTTGTTCTCCTCCTTCGTCAGAGCAACTCGGACGATCCAACCCACCGTATTTGCCGGTGCCAGGATAGCGAGTCCTCTCAGATGGGCACTTCCACTTCGCTTGACCGACATGACTAGCGTTCGTTTTGCCTCGCGCGGCACAGAGTACCAGCCCTCGCAGCGGGTGAGGAAGAGGAAATATGGGTTTCTCGCGAGGAAAAAAACCCCGGGCGGGCGTAAAGTTCTCCAACGGCGTCGCGCCAAGGGGCGGATGTTCCTCAGTCATTGACACATCTACGGTATGTTTCCGACAGGTTATGTGGTTCTCTAGGATGTTGAAAACATCTGCAGGCTCTCACAGGTATCGGATGGAATGTTCATCCTCGCCGAGACAGAGGCTTGGCTGATGCATGTTGGACTTTGGGAAGGGAGTAACGGAGCCTACATATGTAGTGATTCTAGAAAAGGCAATCGACCCTGTATGAGATGTGACTCGATCTTATCCCTTCTTCCATCTCGTGATGATGGACTTTAGCGTGGACCCAGTCCAGTCAGTTCCCCGGGAATTTCTCGCAGTAATTCTTGCAGGCTTTGGGAACGAGTCAGTATCAGCCCTGAACGGTGTCCCGTTCAATTCTTACTCTCTGCAGGCTCCTTCCCTTGACAGGTGACGTCGGTGATGCGCCTTTCCCAAAAGCACTACTCCCCATCTCCAATAGGCCCATGGTTGACTATGCCCTTGCCTGGGTCGAGCAGTCTGGGATCAAAGGTATGACCCGCTCTGATGTAATCAGTGCATATCACAAACAGGACCACTAGACGTCCTCCTTATCTGCCCTTCCTCGCATCGTCCCTCTATATCACACTATATCCATTCCGAATCTCCGGTATCCTCTTCGTCTTTGCGGGTCGACATCCAGTCGTTCGACGAAACACAGGAACTGAGTGTCGGGACGTGCTCCATCCTCAGGCACTTTTCCAGCCGCATTCAAGAAGATTTTGTGTTGCTCCCTTGTGACTTCATTCCTCCCCAAGCGCTCCCTCTGTCAAAACTTTTGAACAAATTCCGTTCCGAGGCTACTTCGGATGGCACAATCGCCACCAGTTGCTGGTTCGAGTCCCCCAAGTCAGAAAAATCTGCAGCCCCTGACGAGTGGGGCTCTTATTCGCAATCTGTTCCGATTGTTTGGGACGACTCTACCGGAACGCTGTTGTACATCGACACCCTTGACAACACAGACAAGAATGGAGAGGAACTCGAGTTGAGAATGAACTTGCTCTCCCGATACCCTCGGGCGAAGCTTTCATCCAGGCTTCAGGACTCCCATGTCTATGTCTGTAGACGTGAAGTACTGGACGCTCTCCAACGCAAGACTGAACTTGATTCCCTGCGGGAGGACTTTCTCCCCTGGTTGTGCAAAGTGCACTATCAAGCAACGAAGCGCTTAAAGTATGGACGCGGTATGGTTTTTTTTTTTCGATTGGTGTCAGATCCACTTAATAATTCCCTAATAGTGCTTGGCTCGTTTTCTAACTTTGCGGCGCGTACTACTCCAATGAGACACTCCACTCTCCACACAATCAATATCGCAAAGACCAAAGTATCAGCATATAACTATTCGGCTACGTCTTCACCAGTTCAACTGGGCCGGGAGCTGGGGTATTCTGTGCCACCCAGCCCCACAGGCTCTGACAACGTTTGTATGGAAACAAGCAGCCTCAGAGTTGGTGTCATTATCCATCGAGAGGAAGACGGTTATTGTGTTCGCACCAATAATTTACCAGCTTATTTAGAAGCAAACCGACATGTAAGTCCCTCCCCACACATACGCATTCATCTTGATTCACTGGCATTTATAGTTTATAAATGATACATCTTATACCCTACCCGTTGACCCACAGAAACGAGCTCTCATTGACGCAAAAGCATCGATTTCATCTGATTCAACGATCGGCGATTTCACCAAAGTCGATGAGAAGACAACGATCAAGAAATCTGTTGTTGGGAAGCATTGCATAATCGGGAAAATGGTGAAAATTGTTGGTTGCGTGCTGCTTGATCACTGCGTGGTCTCGGACGGGTGAGTACCAAGACTCGGCGCTTTAATCAAACTGCTGAGCGGCTGATACAGGGCAAAACTCGAGGGTTCTATTCTCGGCAGGAATACAAGGGTTGGGAGTAAGGCCGAATTAGTGCGGTGCATCACACAGGGCGGATATGAAGTGAAGGGGAATGGTGAGGTTTCATGAATCGCATGCGTTTTGTTTTGACCTATGTGCCCCTCCAGAAAGTTATCGAAACGAGAAACTTGATATATCTGATTGGGGAGAAGAGACAGAGGATCCGAATGAGGACGATGAGGACGAAGACGAGGACGAAAGTGACGATGAGGCAGCTGAGTAGAGCAACTAGTATTCGTCTAATCATACATCCTGTCACCGCCGATCAGACAATTTACTCATTGCTTACGGACGCCGTTGGAAGCGATGGGGACGTGTTGGAGGTGACGGGGAGGCGTTGGAGGCGACGGAGACATGGTGACGTGACGCGCTGACAGCCGGGAACTACCCCGTCTCCACCTTGGACCCGAGTTCCCAGTCTACTGGGTCTGGACAAAGCTCGGCAGTAGCCAGAACAAGATATTATAGAGTAACCCTAGTATCAAGCTATCGGGGTCCTGCCATCTGGTTTCCAAGACCTTGTGCAAACCGAGAACCACGTCCGCGAGTACCACCTGTGGTGCGATTCATTCAATCCATGAATCATAGCGAATTAAAAAAGGAAAACTTACCGCGCAAACCACCCCTTGTCCTATCCCCTCTACCACGACGCTCTTGGGTCTGCTCACCTCGTTTCTCGCCTTTCTCGCCTCCTCGATCTCCCCATCCCGTGGCGCTACCAAGTTTTGCATCCAACGCCTTTTCATTTTGTTCAACCATATTGCTGACTTTCTCGGCAATGACCTGAGCGAGTTGTTGCGGGCGAGAAAGCTCGATGCGATGGAACACGACGACACCAGTAGATGGGTCCAGGGATGCGGGTAGTTCCTCATTCCAGATCATCTTTGAAATTATGGATGTAACTGTCCTGAGTGGCAATGAAAAGGTTCGCGAAAGAAGAGAAAGAGAAAGGGTGGTGTATAACGGAGCATATGTGAACAAATATGTCCGAAGACCTTGCTCTTGAATGCGCCTAAGAACGTTTGTTTGATATTCACATCGCCGAATGAAACTATGAAGACTTACTTGGCCAGCATCTCTTTCACCGAAGCAGACTCTGGCATAAGACTCCAAATTTTTATGCTTTGAATGAGATCACGGCATTTCTCCCATTCTCCATCTTGTAGCGCCTTGCTCGCTTGCATTATGTGGTCACGTGTGCTCTCAGGTGGACCAGTAAAAACTTGACGGTCAGCGAAATCCAGTAGACGGCGGAAAGGCTTCGAAATTATCTTTCTCTTCTGTTCTTCCGAGTCAATAGAGGCAAGCAAAGGAATCTCCACCAGCATGCTTGACACAAGGAATGCAGCCTCAAGTAGTTCTGTGTTGATGTGCATGTGGAAGGGAAGCTGCCTCGCTCGCTCCGCTCGTTCTTGTTCGGGAGAGAGCTGTGCCTGGAACCGTTGTTGGTGGACACCCTGGGCTAGAAGTTCCTTGACGCGCTGGGTTGCGAAGATATCTTGGAGCGTCGCCTGTGATTCCTTGATCAAACCACAACGGAAAGCGCACAGGCCAAGTTGGACGACGGTACGGTTGTAGAGTATTTGTGTGGCCACATCAGCAGAATGAATCGACTCTTGAAGATGTGACATCAACAGCATGTCACGAGCGGTGTAGAAATCATTATGAAGTGCGTGGTGGTAGATGTGGCTAAGTATGGCCCTGGTGCGCAACAACGAGTTGTCGGCCTTGTAAAGGTGGACACATAGAGCGTGGATTAGGCTCGACGTGGTGGAAGAAGACGCTAACGTAACGCTTGGCGAGACCTCCGATGTACTGAGAGTGGACTCAAGGGCACTGACGACCGCGTCCGGCTTGATAAGGAAGTGAACAAAATGGGTCATTGTACAAGTTCTTGTATCGTACCTTCGAATATATGTGCTCAAGACGTCGCATAATGACTCGTGCGAGTGGCTCTGGTTGCAGAGAGCTCTCGTAGAATGCTTGTGCACGGCATATCGTCCGGTAAAGCACTTTCTCATCCTTGAGACGATCCACGTACTCCGTCCCGTGGGGATCGATATTTTGCAGGCTCTTGGTAAACTCGTCGTCGAGACGATCTACGAAGCTCATGATGCTACCTCTGATACGAACGATACCGTCCGACTCGGTGTCAGGAGAGCGTTCCAGGAGTTCGTCGTAATCTTCTGTGTTCTCCTGTATCGAATATGCAGAATCTTTGGCAACAATTGAGATGAGCTTATCGACTTCGCGCTCAGCTGCTAGCCATAGATCTATTGGCATGTAAGACGTCACCGACGAGTTGTAATCGAACCGCGAAGAAACGAGGGCCAAAAGGACACGGATGTGCTGATATGGAGTAACAGCAACCTCGAGCAGCTTCTCTAGAATGCGCATCTGTTCTCCTCGGTCCGTATTCTAAAGTGATCATCAGCTGCAAGGTGAACAGTAGCCAGACTCCGCGAACCTTCTTTCCCCTGGCGTCATGTACAATCTTGAGGGTCTTGAAGATAGCGTCCGCGGTAAATTGCATGGCCCTACCACCTTTTCCGACCGTTGTGAAGTGGTCATCCTCTGGAGAATTTTCCTCTTCGCTACCACTATCAGCTATTTTCTTTGGCTTCTTCGCCGCCTTTACAGATGCAGGTTCGACAGGATGACTATGCAGAGCGTATTCGCGTTCAAAGGCTTCCGGATCCTACAAGACGATTAATGAAGAACAATGGATTTGAGGCATTTCGTACAGCTTGATATTGAGACATCTCCTTTTCGTGCTCCTTCGCGGATTTCTTGACCTTCTGTTTCACGGAGTTCAACGCACGCGCGTTCACTGCATTCATCTTTTTCTTTGCCTCCTTTTCCTTAGCCAAAGCGGCATTCAAAGAATCTTCGAGGCTCGTGAGGGTTTTGAGAAAAAATGGGGGAATAGGCTCTGCAGCATTGCTTTGGCGTTGCACCAGGCGCAATAGTTTTTCGAATTCTTGAGGTTCAGATCAGCGCTAGGGGAAACAGACTAGGTGATGGAACGAACCTGCACATATGGCCACCCAGTCATTGATTTTGAGGGCATTATCCATCACTTTCCCGGTTGCCTCGATCTCCTCGAGACGCTTGTCTTTGGAACTTTTGACGACGCGTTTCACGTCTTCGTCGTCTTCGCTCTCCTCGTCTTCAGTGTCGCTCCGTAGAAACCTTCCTTTTTTCTTTTCCGTCTCAGGCTCGATGTCCTCTTCTTCAGACTCTGATTCCGACTCGGAACTACTGGAGTCGCTACCAGCTGTGCGAAGGAATCGAGACATGCCGGTTGGTTTCGCTGCTGTCTTTTGGGGTGCCTCCTCATCACCGCTAGTAAGAAGTTCCTCTTCGGATTCTTCTGTATCGGAATCAGAGTCGCCAGCTTGTCTGAAGAAACGGGACATGATTGCAGATGTGAGATCGTTATCATACTCGGCACAAAATTTTGTCCACTGCATGAGATTACGTAAAGGCCTACAACTGGTAGGGGAAACTAAGGAATTAAGGTGGCTCATATCCAACGAGCATCATACACTACCTACTTCCACCAAATATGACGAGAAAATAGTGCCTGTGGTATCATGAACGAGTGAGGATTAGAAAACATCCAATGAATGAAGGCAGTCAGAGGCAATGTGACCATAGCCTTCACAATCTACACAATACAGTCCTGAATTCGAGTTGGGTTTAGTCCGTGCGAGTGGTGCGGGTGCGTCTTCCTTTAGGAGATCGCATGTGAAGATATCATGGCCTGGCCGCTCGCAGATCTCACACACGTCTTCGCGCGAGGCGAAGAGCAAGTCATCGTCACTGCTCACCACAGTCGATGCACTGGATGCTCGCCGTTGTCCCAGGTCGGCTGGTTCCGTACTGTTCGTCAATGATTTCTTGGATCGAGAAAGCTTCTCTGTCAGGCGTTCAACCTCCTGCTCGAGCTCATCCTATAGACTAGAGTGAGTATAGGTCAACCTTTCTCACATGTCGACGCACTTCGCGGTATATCTGTGATAAAGAGGTCAGTCGCGGTTCAACCACGAATTTGACCTTTAAATCACCTTTGATTCGATGAGGGTCTCGAGCTCACTGATTTCCTTGTTGAGCTAGACAATTTTTAGGTCTGGTCAACTTGATGGCAATACCATACTCACGTCATGTGTTATTCGGGCCGTCTTCATCTCTGCATCCGCAAGTCGTTTCCTGAGTTGCTCAAGTTCACCCTACGATACATGAGATCACACGTGACTTTGACGATGGTCACAACTTACCTCATGCTTCATCTGAAGATCCACTGAAGAATGTTCGCCAGCATCAAGAGCAGCTTCTTGTTTAAAGAGGCCCTGTTCAACGTTATCTTCAAGGATCTTGAGCTCCTGAAGGGAGTGTTAAATGGACAAGGGAGTAACAATAAGAACTTACCTGTCGCAGTTGATCAGTCTCAGATATCAGAAGCCTATTTTCAGCCTCCAACAACTTGTTGCGCTGAGTAATAGTCAATGTCTCCTTCTGCAGTTCCTGGACAATGTGCCTGCGAATCCTTGCTTCAGTACACGCAACAACATGTTTTCAAGTATCGTACTTGAGGCCCTTGATCTCGTCTGATTCATGTTTAGATGGTGACCTAGAGTGTTCAAGTAGACCATTCATTGGCATCTCGCGGTTTAGTTTCTTGCGGAGGCTGTCCAATTCTGCCGATCGCTCGTCCAAAGCCATACGCAACGATTGAACCTCGGCTTGTTCATGCTCGAACATCGAACGCCAGCGTGTATCCTGTAAGGGGAAATAAGTCGAAATTTTACCCTGAATCTGTGTCACAGACCTCTGTATTGGTCTTCTTCACGTCGGGTTGTAAGGCTGACTGCGAGAGCTCATCCTTGAGGTCTCGAATCTCATCCATTAGCCGAGCACGCTCCATGGCGGCTTGACGGGACACCTCAGTAACTTTAAAGGACACGTCATCGGCGCCCATAACAGCTGTCTTTGAGAGAGATCAGCGGTAAAAGCAGGACAAGGGCACCGACATACTGCGGCATCCGTGCGCAGGATCTCGATTTCAGCTCTTGCATTCTCTAACGCAAGGGTGCTCTCTCTCAGTGCCTCTTCAACTTCCTCAATGCGACCCTTAGCTAATGCTTCGGCTTTTGCAACTTGCTCTGCAGCCTTGCGACCCTCAGTCAACTCATTTCGCATAGATTCCTCCTTCTCCTTGAAGCGCTTGATTCTTTCCCTCATAGCAGCCTCTTCCCTCTCTGCTGCTGCTCGGGCATCCTCCAGAGTATCTTCCATCGTGCAAAGCTTCTTCTGAAGGTGTTGAACTTGCTCTCGAAGCGTTTCATTGTCGATCTCAAGAGCCGATGCAGCATGGTGTGCCGCAAGGCCAGGCGAAAGTGGAGTTGCGACTTTTCTCACCTGATCTTCAAGTGCAATGATCTTGTCCTCTATTTCATACCGCCTCGAGTCTGCTGCGCTAAGTCGTTCTTCGTAAAGAGCAATCGTTTCCTAACAAGCTGAAGTGTCAGGGGTGAATAACAGCAACTCGAAGGCCCTCGCCTGTCCTGCTTGACGAAGTTCGTCAATCTGTGATCCTAGCTCTTTTCGCTCTACCTCGAGCTCGGTCGAAACTTTTTCGAGCCGCGTCTCCAAAATGCCAATTTCTGTGTTCTTGGCCTTCAAAAGAGTGTCGCTTTCGTGCTCTGCACCTTCTTTGGCTTCAATAGCCTCTTTGAGACTTCTGACCAGCGCTTCGTTAGTGTCAAGTTTGGCTTGCAGGTCATTCAGACGCGCATCGTGTTCCGCTTTGGCACGTTCTAATTCTGCAGCAGTCTGCGCATTCGAGCGCTCGAGAGATTCCACCTTGGAGTCCTTTTCACTTAACTTCCGCTCTATGATGCGCAACTCTTTCTCTGCTTCTGCCACAGTGGCAAGAGCAGAGTCACGATCCTTCTCCAAAGCCTGGCGTTGTTCAAGATCCGAACGAAGAGACGAGACCATTTCCTGTAAAGATGTTCTTTCCTGCTGAAGCGTTTCTAAGCGGGTATTGAGAGCGGATATCGTAGATTCATGAGCCTCGATCGCGTGAGCATCGGCGGTAGACTGGATCTGGGAAGGAGATGGGATAAGCTGAACGTCACTGGGGTCAGAAACAGTCGAGTTGCCTAATAGGCGATTTATCTTGTCTTGTAGGGCCTGACTGGATGCGGTAAGATCAAGAGAGGAGGGAGGACGGTTGCCTTGGACGTATTCATCCTGTGTGGGGTCGTCGTCGAGGGAGTGGGTAGAACCAAATGATGTTGATCGTGCCGGAGACGCGGGTGGCGGCATGGCAACTGCACTGGGCACTCTGGGCCTGGGTGTGTTGAGGGAAGCTCTGGACTTGACCCCAGGCATAAGCGAAGCGTTCAGAGAATTGGGAGCTTTCACTGCACCCGCTTTTGGTGTGGTGAAAGGGGAATCAGATGATCGTACACCACCGTCTGCACTGGAAGAAGGTCGAGACGGAGAAGATGGTGCTTTGAGGAAATACTCGGTCTGACTGGGACCGGAGCGCGAATTCAATTGCTTGGCTGTCAAGCCGATGTATTTGGAAGCTCGGGAGCCTGAAGTAATTTGACTCTCCAAGGCAGGGAGGACTTGGGACTGAGACCTTCCAAGACCGGCGACAGGCTTGGATTTCCGCGCAGCTGGTGTGGTACCTGGTGTGATGCGGCCAGACATTCTCAGTGGATTCGTCCTACTGTCGTATGGAGTGACTCTGCCAAATGAGGTAGAAGGAGTCATACGTCCGGCGCTGATGGAGAAGGGAGCGGAAGGAGTCACTCGTCCAGAAAGCGAGGGTGTTATGTGACCGCCACGAGACGATGCGACGGATGACGGTCGACCATTTGGACCTACGGTAGGGGGGGAGAGTTTGGTGGCAGCCACAAACACGCCACAATCCGGAGGACACGCGAAATATCGTTTCCTGCATGGGAGAGTTAGCAAATAAAAGCACGGCAGACCAGCAGGCGAAGGGAGATGGAAAAACAGCAGCTTCATTGTGTTATTTCTGAGATCGGCAAGACTTACCGGTTGACGGACCCGTCATTTTTGCCCTTGCCGGCAAATCCTCCACCGAGCTCCACACCAGCCCAGAGACCAGGCTTCCCGTCTATCTCTCCAACATACCTCAGAATACCTTCATAACCAAGGGATTCAATCCTAATGCTGTCGCCGATTTCAAAGGTTCGACCAGCACGGCTGACGCTTCGGGGGACAACATCAGACTGGCGACTGTGAGGGCGTGCCGTTGGTGTTTTGGTACGCGTCGGGGGTGCGGACGTGACAGAGGAGGGGCGACCCGTTACAGAGTGCCTTCCGGATTGGAGAGCAGAGAAAGAGGACTTTGGAGACGAGGAAGAGGAGGAAGGATTGTAGGTGAAGCTGGCGCGATGCTGCGCAGGATCGTTGGCCTTGACAGCCTCGGCGAACGCACGGGACGCGTAGTCGTCGGTGTCGAGAACGGGCTGGATGGTGACGTTGGACGCGGAACGAAATCTGCCTGGAGTGGGTATACCACTCGTCTTGCCTGGCGTCGGGATGCCTGACATTCTCAATTTCCCCGGAGTAGCGGACATGATGAACAGTACTTGATCGAGACCGACAAATCAAAACTTATGTCCGTCCCAGCTCATCACGTGACCAATAAAAAAGGGGAAATGCATGCATTACAGCAACATATAAACACACACGACTATCTAGCCACGCTTCTTCGACACACCGACAGTCTTCCCGCGACGACCTAACGCCATATGAGCTACATCATCTCTCACTGTGCGACTACTCACCAGTGGTTTTTGTGTGCTGTCCACGCACTCTCAGTCCCCAGAAATGTCTCAGCCCACGGTGTGCCCGAATCTTTTTCAATCGCTCCAGATCATCTCGCAGCTTCGAGTCGACCGCGTTCGACAAAATCTGATAATCTTTGCCATCGACGATATCTTTCTGTCTGTTCAAGAACCAGGTGGGGATCTTGAACTGCGTGGGGTTTTGGATGATGGTCACGATACGCTCAAGTTCGTCAGAGTTGAGCTCTCCAGCGCTGCAGGACTCTGAGTAACCCCACCGTGCTTCACCAAGGAACTCACCGCTTGTTGAGATCCACATCGGCCTTCTTGCACACAAGGTTTGCATAGCGACGGCCGACACCCTTGATCTCTGTCAGGGCGTACATAATCTTGCGCTTGCCATCAACGTTGGTGTTCAATAGACGTAGAATGTGCTTATGGGACATGAGCACATGTAGTACCAAGGACCAGGGAAGATGTCTGCACCTGAAATTGTTGGTGGGGTTCGGGGACGACGAGAGACATAATGGAGGTGCCTGTCAAGAGGTAATCAGTTCCACATCCCAGACCAACGTGATACATCCAGCGGAAAGGTCGATCTCCCTCGAGCCACGGCGCTCGTTTCGGCCATATCGCCCCTCCAAAGACCTTTCTGTGTCTCGAAAACGCCCTCACCTTGGTCGAATCGATCTTGAGGCTGTCGTCAACGTCGTCGGTGGATCTCTGGCTCGTCTGAGCGGAGTTTCAATAGCCTGGCTGCTGCCGAGGATTTGATCACGTGGTAAGGTGGCACTGCGACACGTCCAAGACGCGTTTAGCAACACCACTGGTTGGGATTTCAAGCTACATGAGACTCGACATCCATTTATTCTTCCCTTTATCATCTCAATGCCAATAACGACGGTGAGGCCACCTCGTAATTTGCTTGAGAATACCCTTGACCTTTTCCTAGTGCAATTCTCCAGAAACCCTCAGAGCCGAAATCGAGACAGTCCGCAAGAAAGTCTCCCTCGATGAAACCGAAGACACTTGGGACACGATTGCTCAGGGCGTTCTGCATATAACCCGCCTCTCCACTAATGGTGGCTGCGAGTTTCCGTCCGACATGGTCGCTGGTATTCGCTCGGTATCCAGACCATTGAATAGCGCTTTGAACTCTGAGCGCAGTAGGTTGTCAGGTGCTGCAGTCGAGCTCCTCACATCCTTGGCCACCGGGCTGGGCTCGTCGTTCGACCCGTTGGTATCCATCTTTTTTCCGACCTTACTGGCCCTGTGCGGTCGGACCAACAAGGTCTTCACCTCGCGTGCTAGGGCGTGCATCCTTGCTATCGTTCAGCACACCCGCCTTCCATCTCTCTTACCCCATCTCGCCGAGATGGCCAAGCACAAGTCTGCCTTTCCTCGCTTGACAGCTGCGGAAAGCATCTTGGCTTGTCTTAACTGCTTCAATCCTCCTGACCTGGAGAAGGAGACCCGGGCCCATGTTGTGGAGCATTTTATAAAGCTGACAGCACGCGATGCCAGCGCGGATGTCCGAAAGGCGAGCAAGGATGTTTTCAATGCTTACAAGACGTTGATGCCTGCAAGGGTAGACAGGTAAGTCAATGAAGCATCGCTTTTACATTGAAACTGAGATGTCTTCAAGCTTCGTTGCTCCGCTTACGCCCGTCGTAAAGAAATACCTCGATATCCAGGCCGGACCCTCGGGAATCCACGGGTTCTCGTCTAATGCAGGGCAAAAGCAGACTAGCAGACCTTCCAGCCGGGCGAACAACAAAGTAATGGATGCAGGACAACGACCTGCAAGCTCGACACTTCCAAAAGCTCCCACTCGTCTAGCCACCGATGATTCAGCACATAGCACACGGCAACGGCCAATTGTCCATGGTCCCCGGACCGCAGTTGACATTCGTGCCCCCCAGCAAAGGACCATATCCCAAATGAAGCGTGACCCTCCTCAACCTCCCAACTTACATATTAATGCGCAATCTTCCAGCGCTGCGCAACGTTCTGTTGTACCGACACCTGCGCTTGCTCACCACGCTGTCCAGCATCCTCCGCTGGGCGCTACTCGAGTCCTGGCTGTTCCGAATGCAGCTTCAACTAGAGGTCCTCAGCGTCCTCCACCTGTGCAAATAAAATTCAACCCACCCCCCGATCGACTTAAAGTGACCGGGAATGGTGCTAAAAGGATACCGCTTCCACCTGTGCCCGTGAACAGGCCCACTAGTGAACAAGTAGCGGCGGCGGCGGACTCGGGTGTTCGGGTAGGCAGTACCATCAATAAACCCCGCTCTAAGCTTCCTAGCAGAAATGCTGAAGCAATGGCGTCTGGAAAGTTGACCGTTGGTCGGAAAGTCCCTGAAGGTGTTCGATCAGCTTCATCCTCCACCAAGCCAACAAGCAGGTCGGCTCCAACGGGCCCAGCGGCGGTACAACGTTCTCACCAACGATCAGTGAAAGGTGAAATGAGCAATCCCGGCGGGATAGCACCTCAGCGGCGTCCAGCAGGGAATGCGTTGAAGAGTACACGTCCTCTGGTCAAGGCTGAGAGGAAGGCGACACCAACGCTCATTCCACTGCCACCCAGCCCATCGATTTCGCCCACGGAAATACCCTTACCCCCGTCACCTGATTGCACGGCTCGTCCCGCTGATCCTGAAGCTCAGGATGAACCCGTCGTAGCGACCCTGACCGGGTCCACTGAGCCAGCTGGAAAACAATTGATATCTGCCGAACCTTGTCAGGAGCAGGGAGACGTGGGCGCACCCAGCACGCCTATCACGACTCTTCTTTCTTCCATCCAGCGCGGCTTCCTTTTCACCCCGTCTTCACCCCTCTCACCACCTCAAAATTATCTTCCACCCCGTGGTAATTTGCCGGAGAAGAGACATAACACGATGCTAGTGAGCGAGTTTACCAAGGGTCCATTTGCGGCAGGAGCTCCTTTCTGTATACCACTCGAAGACGACTCTGCTACAGATGGCTTAGATAGACACGCACTCAGGGATCTCAATTAGTAGCATAATCCTCGCCGCCGCTCTCAATGCATCATTTTATACCTATTGACCAATGAAACTGATTCTAGAGAACTGATGAGTAGTAAGTAGTCGCCGCGACGCGTCCGATCAGGCGCGTTGGGCATGTTGCGTGAGAATTGAAGTGTTTATTAGCGGTTGAGACACGCGCCTGTCCATCGCCCACTCAGTCTGGTTCACAGCGCGCAAACGAGGCCGTCGGCCCTCGACACCAGCTGCGGTCGTCTATCTTGGTTTGATACCAATCCTCCGCTTCCCAATATCAATGGCCACCGCCCTCCACCGCCGTCCTCTGGGTACTCGCCAGCACCTTCAGCAACTAATCGGGAACTCCCCTCAGAAATCCCGAACTCCTTCAGCACCTGTCAAGCGGCCACGTTCCCCGGAGCCTGCTGGAGACGCGCCCAAGCGTGTCAGGGCGACCCTTGCAGAACCAGTCACTACAACTCTACCAGACGAGGAGCGCAAGGACAAAGAACAAAGGCGGCAGGCGCGTGAGGCAGCCAAGAACGAGTTTCGCGTCAAATACATACGGGCGTTCCCTTCTTGGGTGTTTTATTTCGATCTAGATCAACTCGATCCCGACATTGCAGCCCTAAGGAACTTGCTGGTCTCCAGGGTTACTCAACTTGGTGCTGTATGTCTCTATATCCTTTTTTCTTTTTCTCTCGAGGACGATTAATCACACTTCAAATAGCGTGTTGAAGACTTTTTTTCGAACGAGATTACCCATTTGATCACCAATCAAGCAATAACAGCTGAAGATATCAACTCAAACAAGGAGAATGCTCGCAAATTACGTGGAACGGCCCCGCGGACGCCTCTGTTGCTTAAGAGTCCAATAAAACTCAAAGGACGGTGAGACCAGGTGCACTGCTGCTGATGCACTGTCATTTTACTGATATTTCGATATAGTATCGCCGAGGATGGCAACACACATAATTTTAACCTCGTCGAGAAGGCCCAGGCATTTGATATGAAAATCTGGAATACCGTCAAGCTAGATAGTATACTGGAGCGATGCGATGTACCTGCACCCAAAACCATCAAGCATCCAACCGGAGTTCAACCAACTTCTACAGTCACTACCAACCAACGAAATCTCACTCGCTTGCTTGCCTCGGAACGTCTACTTGGAACCACAGAACGCGATCCTACTCAGAAACGTCATGATTTCCGATACTTTTCAAAGGCTAGCTATTTTGTCTTGGTGGAAGATGCGAAGCAGGAATTGGCGACTGTACACACTCTCGAGTATCCCATCCACAAAGGGCGCGATGGCAAAGAACGTGGCGCCTGGCCTGTCCTTTATTGCCACCCACATTCTCGAGGTCCATTTATCGAGTTCGATGAAAGGGAGCGGCGTCGTTGGGAGAAAAGCCGACGTGCCGAAGAAGACAGAGAGACCGAGAGACAACAACGGGCGGCGAGGGAGCTTAGACGGAAGAAGCAGGCTCAAGCACAACTTATCGCTCGTAAAACAGGCGATCTTCGACGCTCCGTGTCAATGAACAATCTGCATCGTCAGGCCACAAACGCAGGGATAGAAGACTTTATTGACTTGGACGCTGACTTCCCGGACACTCAAGCTTCGGCTAACGCATCTGGGTATCTGGCATCAACCAGCGCTTATATAGCTGCTTCGGGTAACAGTGTCGGGATCACCTCGACAACAGGTACCACGTCTGCTTGTGGGGGAGCTCTTCGAGCTCTTGAATTGCCTGCGAACCTGCGCGGGCGAATCCAGCAGCAAGTTGTCACCTCTCGTAAAGTGTCTTCCTTGGTCACCGGGAAGGACAACTCAAACCGACACCCTGGTGCCATGGGACCACCGGATAGTATTCCTGACCGTCCCAACGCGATGCTTAGAAAGAGTCGTAGTACAAATACTCTAAGACTACCGAAGCGCGACGAAGGCAGTAAACCTGGTTATTGTGAGAGCTGTAGGGTGAAGTTTGACGATTTCGAATACGTAAGTCTTTTGTTTGCAAGTCTTCTGTTCATGCTGAACGTTTGGCAGCATATTCAAGACCGTAAACACCGCAAGTTTGCCAAGGATGACTCGAATTATCTTCAGTTAGACTTCGTGCTCAACCGCGTTCAGCGCCGTACTCAACAACAGTACAAGGAACAAGAGCATCAATACTCGACCCCAAATGAGCAGCAAACTCGTGAGGATTATCCAATGTGTTCTTCGCCATCACTTGTGTTCGAAGGAAACGAAGAGGAGGACTTATGGGATAATGATGCGCACTCTGATGGTGATGTCTGAAGAGGCTTCTTAGGCCCTGTATGGTGTACGACTTGTTGGTTTATTAGACCATCTACTGTAGCTTAGGGTGCACGCCTAGGAATGATTGATGGTCCGTCGCTGGACGCATCGACTACGATATCGATTGCGAGTGGTAATTGGTCAAGAAGTCCATACAATTACGAATCACGTCATGTTATTCAACTTGAGTCAGTTCGTGGTTGGCTAGGGCCGCGGGCAGTTGGAATCCTGCACTCTGTCTCACTTACATAAGCGCCATTGCGAAGAGGCTCAGGGGCCGCGATTCTTCGGTATCGACCGCGAAAAATAATCAACATCTAGCGGAGGAAAGTAGCGCTGTCTTCCTTGAGCAATTGTTCCGCTCAGGAGACGCATAATCGACACGTACATATTCCCACCCTTCGAAGACCCTACTTTCGATCCGCCTCGGATCAACGATTGAATCAGAGTGTGTGGCTGCGCATAAAACTACACATACTAAATTTGGTATCTGCCATTGGGTTTCCAAGTAACTAACTAGAACATCGATATAATCGGGCTCAGACAAATTCGCCTTCCAAAGTTGCTTTGTACATATAGTCTTTAAAATTTCAGACAGAAAAAAAATATTAGAGTCTGAGGCTCTGAGTACTGTTGAAATGGTATGGACAAATCTGCTACCAGGGTCAGATACATGAAAGCTTTATATCGTACTGCAACGACGCAAGGGGATTCGGTTTTAAAGCGTATCAAGATAATGTATGTTGCATTTCATTTCCGCAGAGTAGGTTTTTCCTGGAGAGTTACGAATTCATGCAGAGCATGTATTCAGTTCGGTCGAATATCGCCGCGGTGCAATGATCAACTACTTTACCAAAAGCGTGCTGTGACCCGTAACGTCACGCCTGTAAGTAAGTTCGTCGAGCCTTGCAGTGCAGGATTGCTCTGCCCATCCGACGTCTCTGCGCTGCGCTGTCCCTCCATTTACCTACCAGCATAGCTAGTGCTGCGGAAATTGCTCGCCTGATTTATCTTACACCAGCTGGGGCCAACTATATCCAGTAAGTAAGATTTCCTCCCGTTCTGGTCATGCTTTTGGATCAAGAATTCTTCATTACTAGTCCCGGGATATCACAAGGACTCTGTAAATATCAGCCAGACTCGGTCACAGAGCGCTCCTGGCATTTTCTTCCAGCCACTGAATCTCTCATCGAATGCCAATGATGTCTGACTCCCCAGAGGAATTGGACTCTGCGGAGGAACTAAACGACGATACACAGCTTACGATACGTATACCGAATCCGAAGGTGTATATGGCTCGTCAGTCGCAGTGGAAAGGTCGACGAGGGAAACCACGTTGTGACCATTGTCGCATGAACAACTTAAAGGTGAGATTGCCGAGTCTAGTTTACGATTTACATCGTGACATTCGTCCAGTGTGACAGAGTTCTCCCAACTTGTAACCACTGCTCCTGGGCCAATGGTAGGGAGTGCAGATACACCCCTTTGCCCACACCAGCACATCGAGGTATTCCCCGATGCGATAGATGTCGCCTTAGGAATCTAAAAGTGAGTTCCGTGGGTATTGGAGTTGTACTTTTACTGAGCAACACCTTAGTGTGACCGTAATCTTCCGGTATGCAATCACTGCGCCGAAGATTCCAAGACCGAATGCAACTACACTCCTAAAAAGCGACACAAAGTCCCCTCCGACCATGGCCCTGTTCGTGACAAACAGCCAACACCGTATGGTGCCAAGACGGCCTCCTTTTTAGTTTCTGATGTCCCCTCCAGCGAAGAGCCCGCCTCTTCTTCCCGTAATGGCCAGGGGGATTCCAGTGATGGCCACAGTTTCTATGGACAAAATGTAGCATCGTCGTCACAACCTCGTCGTACGAGAGGATCCTTATCGGATGTTTCTCGAAGGGATGATTCGTCACCGCATCATCCTTTCAAGACACCGGAGCCTAGCGGGCGTCAAACGGTGCCGGCCTCGTCACTTCCTGGCCTAGCTCCCCGACAAACGCCCACTGCCAACAAATTATCCTTCATTACGCATTCCTTCCCCTCCGATCAAGGAACCATCGCTTCGAAGCCTTCGGTAGAGTCCTGGGCACACCCCATGTTCGCACCACTTCCCGATGTCATCATCCAGAGAATCAGCAACGTCAATCCTGTTGAAATGCCAAATAGGGCGCTCTTCGAGGAAAATTTCACACGCTTCTTGGATGGTTTGCCCCCCGAATTATTAGAGACAGCGGCACTCTCCCCAGAAGTTTACGCGGATGTCTGTCGCTTTTTGTCGGGAGGCGACGCCGAAAATATCTCAGACCGTTTGAAGATGTGGGTCTCTTTTCACCACGTTCGGTTGGGGTCGGAGAAGTATCACCTTCTATTGATTCCCCGAGATGCATTTTTCCATCTCGCAGCCTCTGAGGAGGAAAAGCTACGGAGGGATTATATCAACCACATCGATAACCATCCCGACGCTTCGTCGACGCTTTCTCCCAAGCCAGATATCATCGATCACGAGCTTGGTGGATTTGAGTGGACGAGAGCTTTCGAAAGGATACCTGCGCGCAACCAAATATATGACATACTTGTCTACGCACACCGGACCCATGGTTCCTCCGCGTCTATGGTTTTCGAAGCGCGACGCATTGGCATGGTGAGCTTTCGTTGTTTTCGCGATTTCAGCTGTACTGAACTTTTACCCAGGCCACAATAACTTGGCCGATGGTCGAGACGTTCGTTCAGCTGTGCCCCTTGTGCAGTCTGCGGAACAAATCCAGTTCCTCGCAGTCCGTCAAAGCTGACCCTCCGCATGGTGCCTGTGACGAGAGCATTAGACATTAGGTGTGGTGGCAGCAAGGCCTCGAAACTGATGTTTCTGCGTATGGTCCCCACGAGGGTATCGTGATCTCATTGGATCTGGGTGCATATTACTATTCATTCACACATAACATATCTGTTACGACTGTAACATCGGTGGCGATCTGCAATACCACGTATTTAAAAGAGTTTGTGATATCAGAACACGTTTGTGCCAGGAGCAGGGAGAACCATATGCTGATAGTCTATTAGCAGTCGAAGATTAAAAACGCTGTACTAGTACAGTGACGTCGTCTATCCATTTATCGTCCATCTCTAGGGTTAAATTGCGTGACGCCAGGTCAATGTCTCCCCCACCGATAGCGTCACGGAGGAATTCAAAGGCAAGGTTTCTGGGTGACCCATGCTCCATGCGGCTTTTGAGGGCGTTGTCTATAATGCGAACCCATCTCTCCGAGAGAGTCGCGTCAATGTTGTCGTAGAGGTCTAGGAGTCCATCAGAGCATAGGATCAGAAAGGACTCCTGCTTATCCAATGTCGTGTCGAATACGTAGTGATGCACGTCTGGTATATCCGAAATGTACGGCGGAGTCAAAATACGCTCTGCGTATTGTTCCACCAGGGGAGGTGTCAACCAATCAGGGGTGTACTCTCCAAAAACTCGGCGGGTATACATGGAGGGAACCTTGAGCCACGTATCTCCAATCGCTGTGCGAACGGTATAGGGTCAGACAGTCCCAGAAGGATATGGCTGCGGAACTTACCGCGTGTGGGTGCGAGGTAACCGATGACCCTGTTGTCCGAGACACATGCGTGTTCTCCTGCGTGTTCGCGCATAATACGCTGGCATTCTAGCGGGTTGTTGCCGTTATGAAGCGAGTTCACAACAGTTCCCGACCATTCTCCACTTGGTGATTTTCTGGCGAGCACTGGAATCGAGCAGTGAGAAGGCGATCGACTCCCAAAAACGTGAGGTGTGCGAACCTGCCTGAGAGTCGCCAAGATTGACAATCCAGAGGTTTCGTTTTGACGGATCTAGTAGTGAAAAAAGGACCGTGGCACCTTGAGTGCATCGTGCGGAGATCGACTCCCATTTGGATTCGTGGCGCTGGATATGTTCTCCGAGCTGGTCTGGGCTCAGCCCACAGAGATTGTCGCAAGGAAGAAAGTCGAAGAGATCTGAACGAATCGAGTCATCTAGGTGTCTGATTGCGTTTGTGAGAGCCTCTGAGACCAGCTCAGAACTAGGTATTGCGCCCGTGGAGCTACTGAGAAGTGCCTGAAGCGACATTCGTATCATAGAAGGCAGCCGCTTGCAGACAAAGTTCACGGTGTCATGCCCGCAGTGACCTATCGACCGCAGGGTCAGCGTGATTATTGGCAGGGGGGACAGAGACCGACTACCATCATACACAGCGTTGAACTGCCAAATACCTCCGTGCAGGTCCCATTCCTCGACACTGTATCGGTCTTGGTTGAGGATTGCATATTCGGGGCATGGTTGAAACGTAACGCTGTCAACAGACGTGGATGAGCGGGGGTCGCACAGTCGCTGCAATTCTGTGTCAACGGCGCCTTCTGCAAGGATATGGTACGTCCAGCGTTGCTTGCCGCCACGACCTAGGTCGGTTGTGCGGAAATCCTTCACCTCCTCCAAGGCCTGGAGGTTTTCTGTCGACGTTGCCGCAGAGAGAGTGACAACGTGGTACATCGTCTGAAAAGCGACGCTGGGAAGTGCTCTATGAGTGCACCTCGAGGAGAGGAGAATGATGACATAGCAGATGCATCTAGGGGGACCTTTATATGCGTCACCTCGGTCCTCTTGGATGCCTCGAGATCAGAGCATGCGGGAAAAACAAGGACCGTGACCTCGACTCCGTATGCGAAAATCACTTTTGATGTCCTCCTCGGTGGCCATAATTGGCACCTCGACCAGCGAGATCCAAAACTAGTCCAGACTGGGTTCTGTGGGATTAAATCTAGCCGAAGAAAAGCCACGGCCCGCAGACCCTCGAGAACCGCGCAGCCAAGGAATGCAGTGAACTAAATTACTTGATGGGCCTCGCGCGTGATGAAGAGCCCAGAGCTGCGTTCGATATCGATGGCACTATAACCAAAGGGGCGTATCCGGCATATCGCTCTGTCAAAGATGACTGAGATGAAGGGGTTCCCATTGCAACGTTGTGGCGCATTCTCATGTCACTGGCCGAAATGTGTACCACGTTGTGGGCAGAAGGCTCTGGCTGTGAGCATTTAGCCTGGACTTGCGTTAAAATGAATCACAACACGTGAACAAAGGGCCAGCGAGAAACACACCGTGATAAATTGCTCTCATGTCTGCTTGATTGATCCCTGAATAGTAACTGTGTGATAGATTATGGTTATTATTACCGCGTCTTGTACTTATGCTTGTGGAAATTCGCACTCGAGAACGTTCCACGTTGTGAGTTAATTGCAAAGCTGACGACAGAGTACGTATATACAACAAGCAGAGATCGGGGGCTGTGTTTGGACCAAGAAAGTAAATACATACATCGCGAAGAGCGTGTACATCTAGAGCAAGCTATCATTCACACACAATCGCATTTCGTGAAAGGATGTCACCGTAACTCGAAACTGGCAAACGCCAAATTGTAACCACCAAACTCGTAGTTGATCTTGTCAATCCTCCGGTAACCCTTGGAGTGACCATCCGCACCGTCGTGGGATGTGTCTGAACCACTGGACGAAGAGGAAACGGGGCGGGAAGCTCTCAACGCATATTTGAATTCTCTCTGCGCAGCTTCGATGACCATTTCTGCCTCGTCTTCTTCAGCATTGGTGTTGACTTGGTTCGAGACGAACAAAGTCAGACTGAGCCTGCGTGGCTGGAAGATATCGACGACACGCTTGATGAGCGTTCGTAAATCAGGGATATCTTTGGCAGAAGGAACGGGGGAGGCGGAGAGGGGCACGTTGCACTCGAAACTGGCATAGGACCAGCCTTCCTCTGGCGTCACATGGATGGTGTAATAGCCTTCGCCCGCATCGACTTCTGAGGCGGTCTCCCCCCACTTGAGTAGAGCGTTGGAGGAATACCCGCAGGGAGAGAATGCATACGCATCGAGCGTAGTTAGATGGGAAGGAAATATATCCGTGATTCCGAGAGCAGCCGACAGGGTCTGGCCAGTAATGGAAGGTAGGGTCTCTGAAGACACCCCATCGATTGGAGAGGGAGGCACCGAGAAGAAGAATGGTTCGCGAGCCTCACGTGACAGGTCGCTCATGAGGATTTCGATTGTATAGTCTCGAGGAAGACTAGTCTCGGAATCATTGGATGCTGTGGGGGATTCGACATACGTCGACGGCGGATCTTCGGAGGAATTTGGGGTGGTTCCCTTGATGATTGCAGGGGGGGTTATGTAAAGCAACCAGTGGTCGCCATTTACTTTTCCGACAGTGTATGCGGCCCCATTGGGAAATATGGCGTCCAAAAACGCAACTTCGTCCTTCCACTCCCGATGAGGGTCGGGCTGGCGTTCTGGGAACATGAAAGACTTGCGGGAGTAGAAGCACTGGTAAACGTATGGAAGTGAGGCGTGATCGCGGGCAATATCAAGGATGCGCGGAAGACCGAGAAGGTTGAGGGTAGTTCCGCATGTCTTCAAAATGATCCGATGAGCGAAGACGAATAGAGACGACTCGCTGCGCACAAAGGACGTGAGGATGGGAAAAGAGACGAGTGGAGATGAATGACCAACCTGAGGAGATAGGCATCTGTTTGATCGCCTTCAATAACACTGAGAACTTTGCACTTGACGATGTCGAGCATGTCCTCCCAGACATGGCGAGGAATTTTTCTCAGACCGACTCTACCGTCCTTTGGGGAAAGTGCATCCGGCACACTAGCTGCTGAAGGGGCGAACCACACTTCGAGCAGCTTCTCTGGACCCTCGAAGGGGGTGGAGGCGTAGAGAGTGTTGCTGTCATCAACTGCCATCGGGTTCAAGGAAAATGGAGGGGAGGTCTAGTGAAGGGATGCTATCGAGGAGGGTTGTCGTAGCCGCCGCAAAGGGCTGTTCCAGTATGCATCAAACGGGTTCTGTTGAATGTGAAAAAGTTTCTCGCGACGAGCAGAAGATCTGCTGGGGTTCACGAAGACAAGGAGGCTGACTCGTGATCGATCCGAATTTAAAAACTTGTACCTGTATAGGTCGTGGCGGCAATGTCCGAGCGCGCCTTGGCTTGCCGTGCCGAAGCGGTGACACCCAACTTGCCATGCTACGTCGACTCTTTCCGCGCTTTCGCGTCAACACGCCCATCCTGCCCACAGCGACGTTCAGAGGCCGCGCACCGCTGCTCCGCACGTCCCCACCCCGTCTCACATCCTCCTCCAGCCGCCGCCCCAGCGAGTCTCCCCCTCCCGATGCCACCGTCTCGCAGCGGCTCAAACACCTCGTGAAATCATACGGATGGTATGCGCTCGGTGTCTACCTCGTCTTCTCCGCCCTCGACTTCTCCGTCGCCTTTGCGGGGATAAAGCTTCTCGGTGCGGAGCAGGTGTCGCAGGCTGCGGCGTACGCGAAACAAGCCGTCTCTGGGTTCTTGCACACCACGCCACCAGAGCCAGGCAGGGATGAAACCGAGAGCCCGGCAGCGGGCGAGGGTGGCCAGGAAGGACTGTACGCCATGCTCGTTCTGGCGTACACGATCCACAAGACCGTGTTTCTTCCCGTGCGGGTTGGCCTCACGGCCGCTCTGACACCTCGAATAGTGGGTTGGCTTCGCGCGAGAGGTTGGGCTGGCGGTGAGGGAGCAAAACGAGCAGCGAGAGAAATACAGGAGAGGATACGAAACCCAAGGGATCAAGACTAGATTCTGTTGTCCTGTGCTACATTACAATATTGCCGTCTATTTGAGTCGAATTCCAGCTCACAATTACATCAGTGTTTCGTACGGAACCTTCTGGAGTGTGACTAAAAAGGGGGCTGGTCAAGTTGTTCCGCTCATGATGACAACGTGGGCTCAACCCATCCGACATCCGTGGTTCGATCCACCGACCATGAAGCGGAAACTATGCACCAACGATGACGACGACGACGCTCCCTTTTCCTCTGACGTGTCACCAGCTGCGTTTTCAACTAGTCGTCGGAAGCGGGTCAGATACACCTCTCTGGAGCGCACATTAGCACACATGACACTCGCCAACCCTTCCGAGGACGTGGACATGTGGCCCAAGATCACCCCGTCGCGTCCTTGCGGTCTGAATGTTATTTTACCGAGCTCGGTGGAGGAGCCCGGCGCACATGCTTCCGAGCCGGATGACATGGAGGTAGAACCTACCTGTAAGTCGTGCTGCTTTCTCGTTGCTCCGTCTGTTTTTCGACGGTCGTCTGTCTAGTGGTCACGTCTTCCACCAAACCGCCACCACCGCATGGCTGGGAAAGTATCTCTTCGGGGCAGCTCGATATCAAGGAGGTGCAAATCTCTTCTGCCGTGCTCGACTGCCTCAGAAGGCGTCCAGCCGCTCCTATACCTTTATCTTCGCAGACGACTCAAGCGCTCGTGCTGTATCGTGCGCTGCGACCACCCACTCCGAAAGCGGCGTGCGACGGGGCAAGTCGGACGTCTATCTTGGTAGCGGATGATGTCATGGAGGTAGAGTAGATTTGAAAGCACTCTGATACGCGTACTCGTACGACAACAAAACCAGAATCATCTAATCCAAAAAAGGAGCAAGTAATCTATCTATGATCGTAAATGAGGGCAGCAGGAACGAGCAAACAGCTGGAATGCAAACATGATGACTCGGTGTTACAACACGCGCCTACGGTCCAAACGTCTGTGGGCAGCGGGTGATGGGACCCAAATTTAGCTGCCGGTCTGGGAACTAAACGCCAACATTGGATTGTCGGCGCCGGATGCTCCCTGGGGTGATTGCTCGCCTTGGTATACGTCTGTAAAGTTCAAGTGAGAGTGGCGGAGACGAGTATGGGCGTGGGGGTGGGGGACGTGGTGCATCTGGGCTTGTGAATAGGGAGGGCGCAAAGGGACTGAAGCATTTGTGGTGGCCTTTGGGGCATGGGATTGACCTGGCAGGATGGGGCTGGAGGACTGCGTGTTTGACTGTAGGGGGGGTGACTGGGTGGAGGCGGGAGAGGCGATGTGGGCGGAAGGAGTCGGGCGGCTGCTATCGGGAAAAGAGGGGGCAAGAGGAGGAGACAACGCAGGGGGAGAGGTGTTGCTGTGGGAAAGGGAGTTGTAGGGAGTGGCTGCCAAACCAACTGGGTTGGTGTCGTGATTGTGTGGCTGGGACTGGCGTGGCTCGAGAGGGATAGCAAGGACCTGATCCTGATTAGACTGAGGGTCAGGAGAATCGACGAGAATGGCGGGGGTATTTTCCTCGGGAGTAGGCTGCTGAGTGAGTTTCTGTGCAGCGATTTCTTCTGCAGTGAGGAAGCGGCCACCTGGGCCACGGGGACGACGCATCGCATGCTTGTGGCGGGATTCATGGAGATAAGGCTAGGAAGCGAGAGGGGTAAGTGGGGAGGAATAGGAGGAACGGGAGACGGACTTTGCGCTGCCTGGATAGGCGGTGGACCTCCTCGAGGCGAGCTCTGGCGACACGACGCTTGAGTATGCGAAAGTACTGCTTTGCGTTTACGTAGAGGGGCTCTTCGTCGACGTTCGAGTCAGGGTCGAGTGGGGGCTCTGTGTTGGTGTTGTCGTCGCGGATGTGGTGGAAGATGTCCTGTGCGGGGGAGTTGCGGTGAGAGGGGGAGGAAGGGCCGGGGGAGTTGTTTTTGTAGATGTAGATTTCATTCTGGGGGTTTTGAAAGTGGAGATGATGATAAGCGGGGGAGAGCAGCGGATCGACAGGATCGCCCATTGATTGGTTCACTCTCAAACCCGCCCCAAGACAGCGTAGCCTCCCCTTCACATTATTTTCACACGCTCCTCTGCCATGCCCTTCACTTGTCAAGCCTGCGCCGTCGCATTCACCAGCCCCGAAGAACAGCGTACGTCATTCCACTCCTCTACGTCACCGACTCACACCAGACCCCAGGCGCACACCACCGCTCCGACCTCCACCGCTACAACATAAAGCGCAGAGTCGCTGCTCTCCCCCCCGTCACCGCCGCCGTCTTTGCCCAGAAGCTCGCAGACCGCACAAACGACGCACCCCCCCAAGCAACACCCCGCTGCGAGCCATGCGCGTACGTTCCCTCTCCATCCTCCCGCCCCGTACTCACCCTCCCCAGTAAAACTTATGCCACGGAAAACGCATACAGATCCCACCTCGACTCGAAACGACACAGAGACAACCTCAATGCCCCATCGCGCACGATCCAGCCCCAGCCCGCACCCCCGGAGGAGCCACAGCTCTCGTCCACCTCCTGCCTCTTCTGCACAGCCACGTCCGACTCCCTCGATGTTAATCTCACCCACATGGCCTCTGTCCACTCCTTTTTCATCCCCGACGCCGATTATCTCGTCGACATCACCGGCATCGTCAGCTACCTCGCAGAAAAGATCGCAGTCGGCAACATCTGCATATACTGCAACGGCAAAGGACGGGAGCTCCACACCCTCGAGGCCGTCCGCAAACACATGATCGACAAGGGCCATTGCAAGATCGCCTACGATACAGAGGTCGACAAGCTCGAGATATCAGACTATTACGACTTTACCTCTTCCTATCCACAGAAAGAGACCAGCGACGACCATGCATGGGAGGACGTCGATGGGGAGGACGACCCCCCTCCAGACAACCAACTCGCCTATGGTGACACCGAATACGAACTCGTCCTTCCTTCCGGCGCACGCATCGGCCACAGGAGCATGAAGCGATACTATGCACAGTCCTTCCACGGCATACCCGTCCAGCCCCAAGATCCCAACAGTGGCGCAGCTCTCGTCAGACGTCTCCTCGCAGACAAGAATTCAGCGCTCGTTCCCTGCAAGGGTGGCTTTGGCGCATTCGGCCAAGGCACCCAAGTCGTCAAGGCAAGGAACAAGGGCGAGGCTCGCGAGGCAGGTCGGCATATAAGAGAGTTTAGAGACCAACGTCGCAGAGAGGACTTCAAAACAAAGGTCGGCTTTGTTCACAACAGTCAGAAGCATTTCCGCGACCCCCTCCTACAAGTGCGTCTCCCCCTCTCTCTTCTCGTTCTCATGCTCACAAACCTTTTAGTAATGTGACTGCTCAGCGTCATCAACTTTGTATTGTAGAGATAGAGAACAAGACTACTTTTCTATAATCACCGTCTTGTGAATGTGCAAGGATATCATAGAGAATGAACGACCCAAGGTCGATCTTGTCGAATTATGGGTATAAATGTCGTGCAGCAAAACAGTGATAACAAGAAAGGGAATTAATACAAATACGAAGCGGGGACGACACCCTCCCGTCCAGTCTGGGGGTGTCTTGCATACCACCAACTAAACGGATCATCAACATGCTGACTAGATTCACTTGGAAATCACAACTTACGCATTATCTCTGTCATCCAGGATTTCGAGCTCCATCCCTGCCGTCAACGGGAGTTCTCCCTCGCCTGAACCATCAAAGGAGTAGCGTGCATGAGCTGGCCGGCTACCTTCCTCTTCTGTGGCCATGGTTCCAACAACTGCGTCAGACGGCGTCGCAGCCCGCAGGTAGTTGCTCGCGTCAGGCTCGAACGGATCTCCCTCTGGCTCTACACCACCTTCACGAGCCGCTTCCTCCTTCTCAGCGCCAATGAATAGATTTGGTGTGCCCAAAATCGTGGTTCTAGTGGCAGCGTTGATGTGTTCGAGCAACGACGATGGTCGGTGTTGAATCGAGTCCTCGTCCTCCTCTTCATTTTCATACCGCGTGAGCTTGTCGTCTCTTCTGGACAACAGCGTCCACAATATGCCAATGAGAGCGAGCAAAAAGACAACACCCGCAGCGATGGCGATTGAAACAAGGATAACAATGCCAGTCGCAAGGAAGGCTATTGGTCATGTCAGATAGGATTCTACCAGGATGACACTCCAAAATGCTCACACTGTTGGCTGAAACTAAAGTTTGCGATCGAGTAGAAAAGAGAAGAAACGTATCCGAGCGTGCCCTGTGCTGTCATGGAAGCGAGATAGGGTATGAACGTTTGCCCATCGAACAACACCAGAGATGCAGAGCCAAACGTTGAATCAGACACTGCCCCCGAGATCATCAGCATCCTGTCAGATTCAACGATGCTGTTCGAACTGTGCGTGTTCTGCAGAGGGACCATCAACAACTGAGAAATGTTCGAGTTGGCTGGAAAAGCCGAGCCTGATTCAAAAATCAGCCACATGCAAAATCGATCAACTACAAATGACGCACCAACGTTGTACCAGGAAACGCCGTCCCAAAATATCATAAAGGACGATGAACCGTCAATCGTGCTAAGCAACCGCTTCATCATCAACTAAAGTTCAACAGAACATCCCACGTACCGTCCAGCAGCGAAAATACTTGATGAATTCCCATTGTTGACCTCTACGGCAGTGACAGGACCAGGGATCATAGTCGGGTCACCTATAGCAGTCCAGGTGTTGTTGGCAAAACTGTATTGTGCAACATTTGCAGAAGTGCCACCAGCCAACGTAATGACACCAGCCGCGACGAGGAGCTCTTGGTTGCTCTGAAAACCTTGTCAACAAGTAGCCGACCAAGAAACGATATAGACGTACTCCAGCGAACGAAACCGAAGAAATGTCACCCTGCATACCGGAACCCAGTGCATTCCATTGGTTGAGCGTGGTATCGAAAAGGCAAATACCCTGACATGCGACGGTGCCTGCCTGAGCAAACGAACCAGCAACAATAATTGTATCGGGCTTGTAGGATGTCGCAGTCACAGATCGCACGACGACCGAGGAACCGGGAAGTGCTTGCATGGGTTGAATGATCGTAGTCAACCATTGTTGACCAACAAGGTCGTAGATCGCAAATCCATTCGCGTTGGCGCCGGTCAGGTTAAACTCTCCGCCAACATACAAGTGCGCTTCCGTATCCACGTACAGAGTACGAACCACTCCATTGATCTGGTCGCCAGCAAGCGCAGTAGCAGTGGAGGTCACTGGGTCGTAAATAGCGATAGCTTGGGAACTCGAGGATGACGCAGAGAAGGTGAAATTGCCTCCGATGATGGCGACCTCGTGGGAAGAAGTACTATTTGACCAAAATACCCCAGCCAAGATAGCGGGAGCGGGAGCTGGAGGTAATGGGGGTAATGTCGAGGAGCCTGTAGAGGCTTGTCTCCTAAACAGCGCAGGGATCTTCATATGGGAAAGCCAAGTAGCAGGACCGCGTCTGTGGTGGTTATACCGTTTTTGTGCGACGGAAGTCGAAGCAGAGGTATTTGCGGAACTGCCGAGCTGAATCCCTAGAGGAGTAACTGTCGGGTCCTCATTACCACTGTTCGAGAGCATGACCATGCCCGTAGCCCCGTATTTTGCCATGGTTTGGATGTTTCCAGCAAGAAGCTGCGACACCTCTTGGCCGCTCGAAGATGTACCATTGCTGACAAAGGTGAAGTTCCCCTCGACGAATCCACCACTGTTTACCCATGATGAACTTGTGATATTCCACGTCGCAAAGCCGCCCACAGTGGAACTTGAACCGGTCAGTGTCATGGTCTCGGTGAAGTTCCCGGCAACCTGAACGCTAGTATCCGCCAGGGCGATGCTTGCCACGACCCCGTTCACGCCAGCTCCTAGCGTACTCCACGAGTTCGTCTTAACGTTGTACATTGCGACGCCCATCAACTTTCCCTGGGTCGAAGGTGTTCGAGTGTCGGAGAAAGAACCTCCAATATACAGCTCGTCGCCGTACAAAGCAAATGATGCGACTGCACCATTAAGGCCCCCGTTGGCAAGTGAAAAGAGACTCCCCTGTTTGTAGGCGACGATATTGGCAGTGCCGCTAAGCGAGCCAGTGGCCAAAGTGAAGCTGCCACCCAAGAAGATAATCCCGGAAGGATGTTGCACAGCAGCTGAGATATAGGCGAAATTAGAGTTCGCAGCACCCAAAGCGTTGTAAAGATCGACACCGATGATGTCGGCAGCAGTCTCGCTGGTGTTGGGTAGGAGGCCGGTAGCATCGACGGTACTTTTCGAGTTCAGAGGCCACTCGAAGAATCCAAATCCATGTTGAGTTCCAAGGCTGGTGGAGCCATTGCCGCCAGACGAAGCAGAAGTCACGTTAGCGGATGTCAAGACTAGCTCAACGTTCCCGGCAACAAGTTCGTATTGTCCATCTTGCCCTTCTCCTGTCGGTTGATCAGCCAATGACATAGTCACTGTGGTCACAAAGGAAGAGGACGAAGGGACAATTGGACCACTATAAACCGGCACTGTGACGTCATTTGGGACCTGCTGTGACACAGTGGACACAAACGGCTGCGATCCGTCGCCAGGGAACACCGTTATTTGAACTGAGGTCCGAAGGGCACAGTCCTGGAAGTTATTACAACCGGGTATAACCAGGTTTACCACGTATTGTCCAGATGCCGAGACGTATGGCATCCAGGTAAATGTGGGAGCTTGTGAGGCAGGTGTTCCGACAGAGACTGTGGAGACGAGAACGGTCTGGAGAGTGCCAGGGATGTCGGTGTTCGCATTTTTCGGCGACCAGGTTCCGGTCATCGTAACGTTGGACGGGTTAGGTGCAAAGCAAGACTGGGTATTCTGGCTGTCAATCGCCGAAGCAAATGCTCCGGAAGATAGAAGTTGCAACATGTGCAGACCAAGGGCAGTTCCTTTCCACCCTGAAAGAGTGATTTGCACACCGGTCAAGGAGACAGGAGTTGTGAAAAGGAAGTCCTGGTACAGAATTGACGCGTCGGTTGACAACGGACAATTGCTCGTGCACGTCAAGTTCTGGCCTGTAGACGGATCTACGTATGTAAGACTTTGGACTGTGTTGTCGGGAATTGATGTAACGCTGAGAAATTAACGTCAGAGAGCAGGAACATGAGCAAGACAATAAAAATCAGACTGTACCTAAAAGCCGTTGTACCGTAACCACTCAGAAACGTGTTCCCAATTCGGACACCGTATGCATTCATTGCGGCAAACGTGCGGACGGTGATGAGAGCTGCGCTTCCTGGCGCAGCAAGCCACGTATTTCCGGGACCATCAGGACCTGCGGGACAAAGGATTGCCTGGATATTACTGAACTGTGAATCCGTAGAGGAGGGAGCCCCGACAACCTCTGCGTCTTGAAGGGGTATCGGAACGAGCGACGATGAAAACGGTGATGCACCTTGCGAGTATGGAACGTTGGGGTTGTTGCTATTGTTGGTCACACCGCCACTAAATGAGGTGGTGAATGAACCGGTGAAGAAAAGACTGGTGTCGGAGGCATTGGAAGTTATGGACATGACTTGGCCGTCGAGACCCTTGAAGAGAGGTGCGGACCACGCATTCGACTTTGAGTTCCAAAGCGCAACAGAAGGACCTGGTGACGAGAAATGACCACCAACCCAAAGGTTGTCGTTGGATGGATCGCAGTATACGGCACTGACTGGACCGTTTGGACCGCCGGAACCGAGGGCAGAGAAGGCACCTGAGGAAGGCAAGTAGGAGACCACGTAGCTAGTGGAAGTGTTGGCTATGGAAAGAAAGGAACCAGCAATATAATAGACATCGTTCATAGCACACGCCGAAGAAATGGAGCCGCCAGAATTCGTAGTAGCGATGGAGGTGAGGGCGCCCTGGGGTGTGCGAGACAGCAAAGCAGACACGGAAGGGTCAAACGAGGTGGGGGTGGAGCTGTTGAAAAAGTCCAAGCCGGCGAAGACGCCAGTGAGGCCAACCTGGCCCATACGGTCAAAGTCGACGAGGGGGAGGGATGCGGACGCGCTGACGACGAGGGCGAGGGCGAAGGGCCATGCTTTGAGTGGCGGGAACATCAGGGTATAATTGCCCTGGTGAAGGAGGGCGATGAAACAAGACGAGAAAGCAGGCGAGCATGAAACCAACTGGCCCACGTGAGACCGTCCCACGCCGTGACCTCGTGCACACCCGTTGGATTTCCAACATTTACATGCATTCTATCTGCTCTACATCCAGTCCTAACCCGAGTCCGTCCGCGCCGTGACACCACCCATATCTGGCACAGATCCAACAGCCTGCAGATGAGGCGAAGCCTGTTCCAGGGATCTAGGAATGTTACAACGCCGTGTCACAAGCATAATTATAATTCTCACTGAGGATATCTGTATCGAATTATTCCTGGCCGCGTTGCCCTGCCTTGCTCAGTCATGTTGTCGGTGACCTGCTGTGATTGCAACAAGTGCTTCTCGTTCAATTGGGCCCAGGTCTCGGGCGGTGTCGAGTAGTGGGCAATCCACCGTGTCAGATATGCGTCCTCATCCCGCGGTGGAGCCCACTTGTAAAACGAGACAGCCAGAAGGGAGACCAACAGAGTATTCCGCCAAAACGGCGTCGAGAATCCGGCTGCGGGCATTCAGTCCCAATCTCGAAAAGAAAACCGGACAGGCAAACCTTCCGGACTGTAATGAGCGCCATCTGGGTGGTCCTCGTGGGCGTGATTACCACTAGACGCAAGCCTGAGCTGGCTTGAAAGTGGTCCAGTATGGAGCTTGCAACGCAATGGGACACCTGCCCTGGCGAGATGCATGTTCTTTGAGAGAGACCGAAATATTTTCGTTTGACAACGTTCCCACACCCTCAAAGTTGATGTCATCTCCGTTCAACTTGCCCTCGATTCCATCACAATGCCCACCTCACCGCGACGTTCCAAACGCCGTTTTTCGTCGACGTCCATTGGGACCACTGCCTGGACTTCGCAGGTCTCGATGCCGGCTATACGTAGGCACGACTCGGAGGATCCTCCGGTACAACCTCTAACATATGCATCGCTTCCACCCACTCCTATTCTTCCTTCTCCCCCTGCCTGCTCGCCGCCGCCATCTGAAAGAGGCCCTCCTTCAGACCCACAGTCGCATCAACCGTTGTTCTCGTTATGGGATTATCTTCGTGAAGAGCTACTAGCAACCGACTTTGACTCGCACCAGGAACTCAAATGGGAGCGGGTCAGTAACTTCTTGAACATTCCCTTTGCGGTAGAGAAAGTGTGTGCTGGTCTATTCCGAGAGCATGTCTTCGTCTCACACCAGAATACCAGATTATCGGCTTTGGTTTCCTACTTTGCTTGGACTCTTTCCTCTATACATTCACAATCCAGCCTATCCGCTTCTTCATAGCAGCTTCGCGCTCCATATACGATTTCGTCACTTGGTCCAAGTCGCACCTCCCTCCTTCCCAGAAGGCTGATATACTACGCACCCTTTTAGTTGCTGTCTCGATCGCTCTCCTCATACCCCTCGCAGATGCCAGCAAAATTTATCACTCTATTCGTGGCCAGGACACTATTAAGCTGTATGTTATATTCAATTCCCTAGAAGTAAGCCCCGTCCCTTTCTTTACCCAACATTCTTCGACCCCCGGCTATGTAGATCGCAGACAGGCTGTGTGCATCGATCGGACAAGACATACTCGATTGCCTATTCTCGCGATCCACGTTGGAAGTGCTGTCGCACAGAGTACCTTTCTCTTCTCGTACATTCCGGCCTTTCATCTTCTTCATTCTAGCGACACTCTATGTCGGTGAGCTGCTTGTGCTCCATTGATCATCGTGTCTTGATTCAATATCGCCGATAGCTACACACGCACTGGTTATGCTCTACCAATTACTTTCTTTGAATGTCGCAGTCAACTCTTACGACCATGCCCTCCTTACTCTACTCGTTTCCAATCAATTCGTCGAAATCAAGGGTTGCGTATTCAAGAAGTTTGAAAAAGACAATCTCTTTCAGATTACCTGCGCTGATATCGTTGAGCGATTTACATTATCTCTGATGCTCGTCGTTGTTGCGTTCCGCAACTTGATAGAGCTCAGTGGCTCGGAGTTCGACTTCACGGGCGGGTTTGTGTTGCCGAAAAGCTTCGGATGGTTCAGAGGTAACAACGTTCTGTGGACCATTTCGTATGTGGGTGTTTGTTCCGCTCAAGGAAGTATCGTATGTCTCACCTTTTAGCATCAGCCTGTCGTGACTGTGCTGGTGTCAGAAATGATAGTAGACTGGTTAAAGCATGCCTTCATCACGAAGTTCAACCATATCCGTCCGTCCGTCTACGAGCGGTACATTGATGTATTATGCCGTGACCTGGCGAGCGGAAGTTTTGTTGGGCGGCATGGTCCCCGCAAGGTTCGTGTCCTCGACTGTCGTCTCCGGTGATACTCAAGACTGGCTTTACAGCATACATACGTTGATCAATCACCTCTGGTAGCACGGCGCCTTGGTTTTGCATCGGTCCCGCTTGCTGTATTGGCCATCCTCATTGGTCTTCAATCCTGCAGTCTAGTGTTCTCTTGTCACCTACGTGATCCATGGGATCTGCGCCCAGTGGCAAAATGGATAGCAATGGGTGTGTTGTTTTGGCTGTGGTGCGTCAATCCGTTTGTTGTTGGCATTATACTCAATACTGGAAATGTCAGCTTCTTGGCGCTCAAGGTCCTTTTGGGTGTGAACCTGATTTCATATGCTGGTAGCCGAAGAACTGGAATGGAAGCTCGAGCACTGGCTGATCATGTTAATGATTTTGGTCGTGATCCCATTGGGGAAGGTAAAGAAGAACGGGAATATAACAAGCAGTTGCAGAAACTGGCTGATGATTGGCACGATGATGCTGTATGTGTTAGTGAAATGGGGGAGGGACAGGGGATCAGTAAGGTTGAGGCTATGGGGAATGGGAAAAAGCGTGTTCCATTGGAGGATCTTACCCGCTTTACAATGGTAAAGCGTATTTGGTGAAAACACTTGTGATTTGGATATCTTAGATCGGTGTATTTGGGCTTCAGGGGCCTCATATATCAATGCCAAAACTTATGTCAAATTTATACATCATAAACAAATCTTCCGACCATCCGATTCCCGACAGGGGAAGTTCTCGACGTGCCGATCGACTTTGAGACCGTGACCCTAGTGGAGGGTGAACGACTCTTCATCCCGGCTCTTGGGTCTGCCTGGGGGAGACTATATCGCACGTAGCCCTATGCATATCCGTCGAATCCGGAGGGTGCCACGGATACCATATAAAATAGGACTTGCACCCCAGAGGACTAGTGGATTCTGAATACCGTTGCCTTTTCGCTTCGTTCGCGCTCACCCTTGCACTAGTCATTTCATGCACCCGGATATCCGTCCCTCGAACGTATACATCGATGCGGTGTTAGTTGGGAGCTGAATGATTAGACTCTTTCTTTCTAGGTATGGTACCTGCCGCACCCTGAATACTTACATCCCATTTCGCTCAGCGTGTGAGTTATGGTCGTCAGAGTTGCGATCATGTTCTGCCCACGTCCATTACCCTCTGAAGTGCATTCTCGACGTTCTCTTTGGGAACGCCAGCGTCTTTCGCTCGCCGGATAGCGGCCGCCAGGAGGCTGTTCTCCGAGTTTGTAGAGCCACTCGCTATGTGAGAACGCTTTAGTTTCGTGAAGTAAAGTTATCGGCTGGGATGACCTTTTGCTGCAGATATAATATCCCTTGCCATAGATTTTGAACTTCTTGGCGTCCCCCTAAGCCCTTGTGGTGCTTGATTTTCGACCACTGGGGCGGTCGGCCTCAAGATGCGGAGCACGACGGACGCTTAATACTTTGTTATGGCCAGCGAAACGCGCCGAGGTCAGCGAGAATGACCACGCAGTGTTCCCCTCTCGCGTGGATATTCGTTGAAGTTACTAGGGTTTGGTGAGATAGTCGTTTGAATGCATGCATAAAGGGGTTACCTCGGCGGCAGTCAGAACAAAATTGATTTGGGCCGTGGGTATCAAGTCGACGTCGAGCTCTCACTCTTCCAGATCCTCGACGGATGGCGAGCTGATGAGCACGCTATGCGTTTTCGGGACCTCGGCAGGGTGCACCGACTGAGACGAAGCAAAGGACATGCTACGTGCTTGGGCAAGCATCGCCGATGGTATCGGGTACATCGAGTGGTAGTGGATGCAGGCGAGTCTGGAGGCGCAAGTGAAGGAGTGACACTGAAGCTGCCGCGGCAGTAGTACACTGTAAAGCAGGTTCGTGGACCTGTTTAACCGCTTAATTAGCAACTGGCGGCCGACAGGTCTATTTTACCTATGTAATTAACATTACCTTGCTTGCAAGGTCTGTCGAAAGTCCCAAAATTTGGACTTGTTTACATCACCAAGGTGCAGAGAATTTTTGGTGGTTTCGTTTATCATCGAGGTTCACAAGATCAAGATTCAAATGGCATACGGTACGATGCCCTCTTTATTGACATCTTACTCTACACATAACCCATTGCTATAGGTGCATCAGGTAACCGCGGTGGGTATGGAGGGAGAGGTGGCGGTGGGCGTGGCAGAGGAGGTGTTGGACGTGGTGCTCCGAGAGGGGGTGGTCGGGGCGGTGGTCGTGGTGCATTCCCAGGTCTTCCTTCGTGTCTTGCATCTTACCTTTGATATAGGTGGCGGCATGCGCGGCGGTGGCGTTCAAGCTCGCGGCCGAGGTGGTGCGGGTCGAGGCGCACGCGGTGGTGGACGCGGAGGCGCCAAAGTCATCCTCGAGCCGCACCGACACCCCGGGATATTCATCGCCAAAGGCAAGGACCACTTGTTGGTTACGAAGAACCTCGTTCCGGGGGAGAGCGTGTATGGGGAAAAGCGGATTACGATCGAGGGTACGGTGGAGGATACCAAGGTGGAGTATCGGGTGTGGAATCCGTTCCGGAGTAAGTTGGCGGCAGGCGTGTTGGGTGGGATGGATGACATTTTCATTGCGCCGGGGAAGAAGGTGTTGTATTTGGGTGCTGCAAGTGGTACGAGTGTAAGCCATGTCGCAGATATCGTTGGTCCCGTGCGTACTTTTGTTGGTTTGTTGCTTGTGTTGCTGAAAGTCCCTTTGTATTCCTTAGGAGGGTGTTGTCTATGCCGTCGAGTTCTCAGCTCGGTCGGGTCGAGACTTGATCAACATGGCTAAAAAGCGGACGAACGTCATCCGTGAGTAGACGTATGTCATACATACCAATCTACTGAAAATGGGATGCCAGCTATCATCGAGGACGCTCGTCTACCAAACAAATATCGCATGCTCATCTCGACCGTCGACGTGGTCTTTGCAGACATTGCTCAGCCAGATCAAGCGCGTATTGTCATTTACAATGCGCAGTATTTCCTCAAGGATGGCGGTCATGTCGTCATATCCATAAAAGCGAGCTGCGTTGACTCGACGATCGCACCGTCTGCCGTGTTCACGCAAGAAGTGCAGACTCTCAGAGCCAACAAATTCAAGCCTATTGCTCAAATCACGTTGGAACCGTATGAGCGTGACCATGCGATGGTGACGGGTAAGCACGGGATGCTCTCCGGACCGTAGATCCATAATTGATTCTGCGTGCAGCTCAGTACCTTCGCCACCATTAGGATTATAAATCATGGCTTATTTGTTGTTAAAAATGCTGCCGTTCATATAAAATGTTGTCTGATATTGTTCTACTTTCCTCTGACCTTTTTTTCTCCCGCATCAACGGCGTAGTGGTATGTAGGCAATTCAGAGTCCAAAATGCTCCACGTGTATTCTTCTTGGCGTCTAACGCACACAAGAAGTTACTTATACTGTTGAACGCGCAAGCCCGCCAATTCCATCCACTCCGTAGAAAGGCTTTACGAGCCTACGCGAGGCGGAGAAAAACAGCAGATAGCTGATGTGACCCCACCTGAAGTCGAAATAAACTTTGGTACTTCCCCCGGAACGATACCGCGAACGTCATCCGACTTTGAGGAGATTTCGTATCCTTCTCAACACACCACCACATCCTTGGACTACCACAACCACCCAGCACGAAGAGACTTTGCCTCTGCACTTCATGGCCGAGGACACGTCAGCGAGACGACGCATAGCAAGAGGGCTGGGAAGTGGTACGACGATGAAGGAAAGGGGTGTATTCCAAGCAGAGGCTCGCAACCGGTCAACAGCGGGCGGATACACAAACCGAACTCACCGTCGCCGACGCCCATCGTACTAGTACGTCCCCTCTGCGGCACCCCCTCCCCTGGACTGACCAGCCATCCTATTCCATCCTAGACTGAATTCATCCAACAAAACTCAGAACATGTTCCACCTTGGTTCGCACCCGCGATATATCCCCCTATCCTGGTGGACGCGCTTTCATAAAATCGGGCTCGCGAACTTGGTCGTCTGGGACGAGGCCCACTTTGGGTCGCACTACCTCAAACGCGAGTTTATTTCGACGTTCACCCGCCGTTGGGCAAGATGCTCGTTAGGCTCGCTTGTCTCTTGACTGGTTATGACGGCCACTTTGAGTTCAATAGCGGTAAGGTGTATCCCGACATTGTACCCTATGATGGCGACGTATGGTATCGCTCTCGTGCCCTCAGGTGGTACACTGCCGTCGAGCTGGGCATGAGCCCGTGGACGATGACGTCTAATACCCAGATCCGGACAAGAAGGATATTCTCGCGTTGAGTCCTACGGACTGCCCATTTATGCGGCTGTGTTTGCGGATGTGTGGGTGGGGTGATAATCAGGTGAAATATTATCTTTTTGGGACACCGATCATCTGGTGGGGTGGTTCTGCGAGTATAATTGTGTCCCTCATGTTGTTGGGATTTTATCTCTTCCATCAACAACGTGAACCCGTTGACACGGACGCGCCCGAGTGGTTCCGTTGTTCAGCGCCTGTGTCGTTTGACGAGGGTGACAGAGGTCTTTTTGTACGTGGGTAAAGTTGTGTTCTATGGCTGGTTCTTGCATTACGGTACGTGGTGAGAGGTTCGTGGTTTGATCGAATCTGATGGATTCGCTCGACAGTGCCGTTCTTTATCATGGGCCGGGTAACTTATTTCCATCACTACGTGCGTGATCCATTAGCAGAGCACGATGGGGAGAGGATGAGCGGGCGGAGGCGGAGGAAGGCAACGAGGTATACGCGGTTGGACCCGAGCTGGGTCAGATCACGAATGGGCTTCTCATCCAGATCACGAAGACGGCGGCCGGCTGAGGTCGCTTCCCGTTTTGAAACAGGATACGCAGATGCATGCGCGCGGCGGGGATGGGATCTGCGTCGTCGAGTTGCCCTTGTCGGATACGGCGAACGGGTTTGTCTCGGGAAAATTCAGGCATACGTATACCGATCCGTTTTCGAAGACGGCGTCAGAAAGGGGTCTTGCAGCGGTCGCAGTCCCCTTCGTCGTTGTCGTCGTCCCCCGTGTCGTCTCCGAGAGAGAGCGGGAGCGTGGACGAGAGTCGCGAGGCAAACTCTCCTGCCAGTGCTGATGATCGTCACCACCGTTCGATAATGTCCAATCTTTGGCTCCGTTTGGACGCACGCTGGTTCTAAGTTTGTCGAAGAAATGTGATGGTATGACTTGTTTTCTTTTATGTGTTTTCATCGCACTCTCCCCCCCCCTCTTGGTCGGTTTCATTCATCTTGTACGACGGCATAATCGTGTAATTCCCGCTACGTAAGTAGTGGGTTTTGTGGGTGTGTGGGCCTCCGAATCGCGTTTCGCAGGAAAATGTGCAACCCCCCGGATTTGGAAAGTCCTTTACTTATACTACGTATTAGAGATTTTTGTAGCATGTTGTTGGTGAATGGTTTGATAAGAACTTGAACTCGATCCATGTCCAAGTCAAACTTGCCTGCACCAAACTCTCACTCTGCTTCACCAGCACCACAGACATTCCGCCATGCGCTCACCCCACTTGAGCGTCAGCGTTCGCAACTGGATCGGCTGCTCAAGGATCCTAGTAAACCAGTCTTTGTTGCCCCTCCACCAAAGGAAAAGACAATACGTCCTGCACGAGAGATGATGAAGAATGTGCAGGGTTCGAGTGCTGGTGCAGGAAGTGGCGAGTTCCACGTCTACAAGGCGGGCAGGAGGCGAGAGTATGAGAGGCTCAAGATCATGGAGGAGGAGGCCAGGAAAGTATGTGCTCGCATGCCCCCGTGATGTCTTTCCCTGCTAAGCTCAAGTGTCGTCTAATAGGAAACAGAAACAGAGGAGTTTGAGCGACGGCGCAAAGAAGCTGAGGACCTCGCACAAGCAAAGACTGCAAAGAATCGCGCGAAAAGGCAAAAGAAGAAGGAGCGTGCAAAGACCAAGTCGTCAGGCCCCGGCGAGGGACAGTCTGGCACTTCTGATATGCCCTTGAAGAAACGCAGACTGGTCAACGGGAAGGAACTCGTATTCAGGAAACCCGGAGAGGAGACTGACGAGGACGGGGATGAGGATGAGGATGCTGAGGCTACCACCCGTGAGGAACCCGCCCCTGCTGACAGTGATGAGCCTGCCCCTCAGCCGGCCGAGGCACTTCGCATAGCAACGGAACAGAAGATTATTATTCACGAGGACGATTGACCGTATGTGCAATCAATTACCCGTTGCATTTCCTCTTTTCTCTGGATCAGCTCCGCTCTTCCCTCACGATTTAGGTGTCGAGGGACATGTTCTGCTAAGGTGATGACCATGTAATTACTTACGGCTGTATTCTGCATTCAACAACTAGCGCAGTTCCATCTCAAGCAACGTACTTCGGAACGTGCCACGCATCAGTTGAGTTGAACAAAAGGTTCTGGAACCGAGAACCACCCGAGGCAGGTGGATTGGCAGCCACCATTGGTACTGGCTCGCACGACGTTCTGGATCTCCACTCGAGCCAGTCGGGATCCTCTCAGGTTCTGGTTCGCATCATTACATATTGATTGTCGTTCTTTGACGTGCAAATGCTCATCCCTCGAGTATTGTTCCGCATTATTCTTGGTTTCGACGGCTCGGCCCAGTGCTTTATGCCAGCTGGCTGGTGTGTTGTCGTTTGGTCTCGAGGTGTATAGTAGATTCTTCAAGCCGAGGGATCAACCTATGATTTGTCACCACTCAATCAGCCTTACTAAGAACTTTGTGTCCACCACAGCCTTTTGACAATACTGAGTCCTGATTTCTACGTGTCTGCCCTTGTCAATACTTCAAGTTGTATCATGGCAAAGCGCGGCAGTACCAAAGTCAAGAAAGCTGTCAACACGCGCCCCAAGTCGCCAGTCGAAGATGTGAACGAGGAATACATCTCCGGCAGTGACGACAGAGACGCGCAATCTATACACAGCGACGCACTCGACGAGGTAGAGTCTGACGACGCGGGGAAGGCCAAGACCCAGAAGAAACGCCAACGCGTCGCGTCATCCTCGAAACGCGCGCAAAACTCCAAGAAGCACGAGACCGATTCCAAGCGCGGCGTGTCAGAGAAGAGGACCCCCGCGAAAAAGAAACGCAAGGTGGCTGAGGATACCGCCGAGGACGACGAACACGACAGCGATGTCAAGCTCAAGGATGGTCAGGAGGTGGTTGGTAAAGTTGTCGAGGCTCCGACAACTGGATGGGGTACATATGTTGTTCCATCGAGAATGCTCTTTACCGCTCACATGTCACTCGTGACTCGATAGCGCCTGAAGGTCAGATATCTCAGCACACGCTGGATTTCCTGATGCGCATGCAAGACCCAGCATGCAACGATCGCGTCTGGTGAGCATATGCTCTTCGTGACTTTGAACTGTATTTACGTATCCTACTAGGTTCAAACTTCATGGTATCGTACCTCACTGCTGCTGCCCCTAACATGACCGTCACTGACGGTGCTTGTGTTCAACCCAGAGCCGGTCTATCGACGTTGCGAGAAGGAATTCAAGGATTTCGTGGACGCCTTCACCACAATGCTGACTGATGTAGACTCTCAAATCCCACCGTTACCTCCGAAAGACGTTATTCATCGAATTTATCGTGATGTCTGTGTAATTGATTCGCGCACGTTGTCTTACTGAGCGACGTTTAGATTCGTTTCAGCAACGATAAGACACCTTACAAGACTGGATTCTCTGCAAGTTTTTCTAGAAGCGGCAGGAAAGGGATATTTGCTTTCTGTGAGTTTCTATGAGACGCCGTTTCGCCAGTTCGTCTGACCATCTTTGAGATCATGTGTAAGTGTTGCTTCTGTAGATGTTCTGGCTTACCTGAGTCTGTGCGAAACCAGAATGGGTGAGTTTGTCCCCCTCGGTCAATCACTGACCTCCGTGCTCACGCTTTGTGCGTAGTCAAACCAGGAGACAAGAGTATACTTGCTGCTGGAGCATGGTGTCCAGCCAAGAACGAACTCAACACGTTAAGGTAGAGCTTTCGCATTTTCCTGACAGATTATCCCTTGACCTTGTGCAAGGAATCACATAAAGCGTTCCTCGGATCGTCTTCGCCAGATCATCTCGGAGCCAGAGTTCGTGGCACATTTCGGCGAGCCACGCCCACATCCAAAGGGAAACCGTCAGAACATCTTTGGTGCCGAAGATGAGCTCAAGACAGCGCCAAAGGGGGTGGACAAGAATCACAAGTATGCTTCATCGACTTGCCGCTGTTGATCAACGACCGATATTGGAACCTAGGGACATTGATCTTCTCAAGTGTCGTTCTCTAGCGGTCGTACAAAGGTACGTTCTGCCTCTAGGTCATTCGTCGTGTTGATCCGCATTGTGTCTCGCTACCAACAGGTTCACCGATGATCAGGTGCTGATGGGGACGTTCGTCCAAGAACTTGAAAAAGTTGCACTAATTCTCCGGCCGTTTGTTCACTGGTGAGTAGGTACCCAACGAACGTTATTTCTGAGAGCTCAGTTTATTCTTTGATTGAAAGTCTGAACGACATGATGACATTACCTGTGGAAAGTGATTCCAGCGATGATGAGTGAATGTGTGGCGACTCGAGAATCGAATGTAGATGTTTGAATGAACTACGGAGTGTGTCGGTATATTTGAGCAATCTATCATGGATCATCTTGCAATCGCTGGTATTTCGGTGTCTTGTTGACAGGTCTCCAGGAACACACCACACAAACAAAAAATTGGAGAGCAATAGCACTACATAGTATACAAACGCACGGATACCAATCAGGAAGCGATCAACGCATTGACATCATGATAAGTGTAACCAGCACATATCAAGCTCAAACTTCTTTATGGGTCTGCAAATTGGACTCTATCCAACTGCCTGGTCATCCATACCTGACCCAGTCTTAGGCGACAGTCAATTCGTCAGTGTAAATCGGGAGCTCTCCATATTTGATCCCGCCTTTGAGATCTTTCGACCAATGGGTCATATTTGAATCCCCGTAAGGAGGCAATGCATCTTCGCCTGCGGCGATGTACTAATGTATCAAGGTCATCAGTTCATCGCGCACGAAAGGAACCAAAGGCGAAAGTATGCTTACTGGGGGCAAATAACTGTCGCGGTCAAAATGGCTCTTCTTGGTCAGCGGGACAGTGATCGTCAATACCTGTGGCAAAAGAACGGTCGGTCGGTGGTGGACGCCAGTACAACACTTGCCACGTACGATGACATCCCTGAATAACCCAGGGGCATTCGCCTTCCAAGCGGCAGCGGCACCGTACGAAGGGGCAGAGAGTGCGTCTGATCTGGTCCATTGATCCGCCAGCCTCTTCACGCGTATTTTTCCCTGGGCGTTACAGAGTAATGAGACGCGCAAAAAAGGCGACAGGGAGAATACGCACCAGGTACTTCCAGACAACCACGGGCGCGGTCAAGACGATCCAGGTTGCGATCGTGACTGCGAAACTGATGAACCGCGCAAACCAAACCTGTCTGTCGATATCAATGTCATTGGTGGCGCTCTCCAGCGATTGGAGGGTGACATAGTAGGTCGTGATGGGGACCAAAAAGGTCAGCCTCCACGCGCGAGATGTGAGAATCTATGCTGGGATGCAGGGGGATGGGACGTACACCATGATGACGACTAGACAGGCTCTTTCAAAGGTGGGCCGACAGTACTGGGAAACCAACCGGGCGAGGGTCGACACACGGACCTCCCATGTGTTGGGTGAGACCTATTGTAAGAGAGGAAAAGTTTGACCATGCGAGAGAGAGCAAATGTGACCAACGTAATCCCTCAATTCGAAAGGCAACGTAGGGGGGACTTGAGAGCGAGACAATTCCTGGCCGAGATTCGGTTCTCCGGGATAAAAGGAAGAGATACCAAGCGGATCAGCTCACTACAACGACATCGGTGGTGGCTCGTTTCGAGTCCAAGTTGAAAGGGGCGCACATGGCGATATTCGTTCGATTATGAGTATAGAGAGAGAGAGGTACGGGAGGGGGAGGACCAGCTCCAAGCACTATCTGTCGAGTCTTGCCAGAGATAAAGGAGAGTAACGCACCAGGCGGGGAGGTCTACTTATGTATAAGTACAAAAAGACGGCAACGCGACATGACAACGGTTTAGTTGGCAACAAGATCTTGGCTCCGCAAATTCACGAGCATCGATTCGCATTCACATGAACAAGACTACATGATACAGAATACAGTTACAAATCTCGTTACTCTTTCTTCAACTGGGCGATTGGGAGGCGGTATATGGGTAGAGTAAAGTATTTTCGTGTCCCTCCCCATCGGCTATCGTCTTCCGAGTCGTCCTCTGGCAGTCCAACCTCGACATCATGCCAATTGACCTCGGCTCCGATTTCGGACAGGTGACAATCGGATACACGAGTGTAGACATCGTAAAAAAGCGCATCTTGATACCTCTGGTGAGCATCCGTCTAGAATCATTTATCTATTCAGACTTGGACGTACTCGTCGCGGCTAATCCATTGAAAAAACTAAAGCGAGCGTCAGGCCCGTCCAGAAGTTCTGGTAGACGTTTGAAGAACTTGTGAAGCTCTGCAAATACAATGAGGGTCACACCTCGTTCAAGGACGCTGAGCTCACCATCATAGTGTTCCGCAAATGTATCGGTGTAGACGACATCAAACTTGCCTAGCCCTCGGAACTCGTCGGTGGAGAGCACGTCTTGCCACTTGCCTTTCAGAATCTTCACGTTCGCCTTCTCGTGCCATCCATTTTCTTCCATATAAGCAAGCACATCGGGGTGTGCCTCGGCGATGACATGGAGAGAAGGAGGCTTAGAGAGGGATTGGAACATGGTGTCGATCTTGACAAATGTCAGACTCCGTCACGAAGAACAGGAACGGATCACGAACGATACCCAGACCAAATCCCACATTGAGGACCGTGAGCCCAGTGTCCAGTTTTGGGTGACTCGAGCAAAGTTGGTCGACTGTTTTACGCACTGGACACTGTCGTATGCAACCCGCACGTCATCGGGCAGACAGTCAAACTGCTTACTGATTTCACGTTCCCACCCCATCATAACGCCCACTTCTTCATCGTCCTCGAGTTTCAGAAGACATATTTCTTGACCCTTGGCATCTTTAGTGTATTGTAAGCGAGAAGCCAGGAAGGCATCAGTGGATCCGACTGCCGATGTATCGTCTTGACGGATCACCAAGGAGGGTGCCTCAACCTGAGGCGACCTTGAAGAGACGAGAGTCAGAAGTAATTCTGTCAAAGTTTCAATGAGGGTGAATAGGATGGAGTTGTGCATGAAGCACCTGCACGGATGCCAGTGTCACGAATAAGGGTATAACACGCGTCGTTGTTCATGGACAGGGCGATGTCGCCCGCGGTATTTCCAAGGTTGTCCACTGATGAGGACGAGGCGTGAGAGTTGGAGAGCAGACGATGCAAAGGACTCGCCTGCGTTCCACACTGCGCCTTCGTCCAAAAGGAGCTTTACAAGTTGTTCGTTGCCGGCATATGCGGCGGCGTGCAAGGGGGAAGTTCCTTCGTTGTCCTGGAACCAGAGTGGAGCACCTGCGTCGATGAGGTCCCGGATGTTGTCTAAGGGCTCTTTTTCGAGGATCGCCTGGATCAGGGTAGTTCCCAGTTCTGTGAGGGCGTTTATTTCTTCCATGTCGTCGACATCTTGGAAGTCATCTGGGTCGTGAGGGTTGTTCCCGCTCATTGTTCCAGCTGGTCCTGTTGGGAGGAGAAAAGAAGGAATCATTGAACTCTGACGCAGAACGGGGCCATTTTATTCTACAATCAATTTACTCACTGGCGAGATCAGACAATGGATTGAACGCAGCGCATTTAGCGATCGCGAGTCCGGTATATCAGATTACATAAGCAAGTAGTGGGTTTGATTAACTACCGCCATGTCGGAATTCTGGGTGTCGCACAAACGGTACCACTGCAAGTATTGTAACATCTACATCGCGGACGACAAGCCATCGCGACAACAGCACGAGAATGGACTGCGACACAAGGGGAACGTGGAACGGTTCGTGAGGGGGCTCTACAAGGAGGGGGAAAAGCGAGTGAGGGAGAGTGAGGAGGAGAAGGGGATCATGGCGAGCGTGGGAAAGGTATGTCTTGCTGTATTGATGCTGACGCGCGACTGATCTGAGGACAGGCTGCGGAAGCGGCGTATGCGCTGGATGTCGCATCTGGCCGGGCGGGTTCTCGGCAAGTGACGGATTCCGGAGCAGCGCCCAAGCCGAAGGTCAAGATGGGGAAACCGTCTGATCCGTATGCGAACTACAGCACGCCAGCGTCGCTTGGATACAGGGATCCTGATGCAGAAGAAGCGCAGCAACGGACGGAAGCGGGTACACCCGGTGCATGGACGGTGGTGGAGAAGAGCGCGGAGGGGGAGAAGGAGAAGCAGGGAGGAGAGAAACGAAGGGCGGCAGAGGGGGAGGAGGAGGAGGAGGGGCGGGCATTCAAGCTGCGGAAAAAGACGGTCGAGGTGGGGCTGGGAGAGATTTACGACCCGGCCAAGATCGAATCGAGCGAACCAGTCGAACCGGGTCTATTCCGGAAACGGAAAGGTCGACCGAACAACACCGCCACAAAATCTGTAGATCGGTAGCAGTTGTAGACATGTGGCAGTGTTTCAGTGTATCGACGGAACGTGTCACTAACGACGATGGCGAGCGTCGAGCCCGGCAGTCTGAGAAGCACTTCGCTAGACAAGTCTGGCATCACCTCGGTGGCAGCAACCCCAAATGTCCAGTACAGGTTGTACAAGAGGAGATTCTCCGGCTTGCTTGGCTTCGTGTGTCCCTCTCGCTTTTTTTCCCTCTTTTTTCTCACAACCACCCGCAGGCCTTCCTCGGCTTCGTTACTGGTATGCCATGGGCTTGGTTCGGTCCGATTGCCCCAGAAGGTAGTTTAAATAGACCGGAGTGTATCTCAAACGCATCTGAATCACCACCCATCCATTGTTTCAGCTGCCACGCAGTTTGGCATAACAGTAGACCAAGTTAATTGGCTCGGTAACATCTTGTGTTGTATATTTATCCCCGTCTCGCTTCTTGTCCCCGTTTTCACCTCTCGCTTCGGCATCTCTCGTTGTGTATGTTCCCATCCGTCTCATCGTCTCATCCCTCATCTCCCCTTAGGCCCAAATTGGCACTCTTCTGGCCCTCATCTCCGGATGGATTCGTTATGCTGGAACTTCTACCTCTCTTTCTTCCGAGGCTGCCTATGCCCTTCTCATGTTTGGCCAGGTAATCTCTCGTCCCGCTCCTCATCAATTCCGCTCATTATCATCATCCCAAAGATATTCTCCGCGATTGCACAACCCATCTTCCAGGTTCTCGGTCCCATGTATTCTGAGAAATGGTTCGATCTCAAGGGCCGCACTACCGCAACCATGATCATCGCGATCGGTCCGTACATTCCGCTCCCCCTTCCTACCTTATTCACCCTTCTCTGCAGCCAATCCAATAGGCAACGCAATCGGCGAGCTACTTGCTCCCCTCGTCGGAACTCCCCGTCAATCTGTCAGTCATTTCATCACCTCACCTATCCATTTTTCCAAGCGCAAGCGATACTCATCACGTCCATCTACTTAGGTCTTGGTTTTAGCAGTCATTTCCACAGCTGTTACACCTGCCGTTCTCCTCATCACCGATTCCCCCCCTACTCCCCCCAGTAAGCTCGAAACACATTCACTACCTCCCTAAATTAATACTCATCTCGCTAGCCTATGCTGGTTCCAAACCCCCAAAGTCCCTCACATCTCTCTGCCGTGCCATCGCGGGTTTGTCGGTTCCACCAGACGCATACATGACCTTCCATGAACGTCTTGACTTCGTTATCATCACTGCCCTTTTTGGAGCACTCGTTGGCGCTACCAATGCTTTCAGCGTACTATCAGGCGAGTGGTTCGTTAGTACCATTTTCCTTCTCTCTGTCTACCCATGCAACTCCTCAATCGCCCGCCTTCCAGGAGCCCATGGGATATTCAGACACGACCGCTGGAATAATAGCTGCATCCTTGCTACTTTCGGGCATCATCGCCGCGATCGTCACTGCACCATTGTTCGACCGATTCTTCACCCACAAGCTTGGCATCACTCTCAAAGTCCTGGTCCCAATCGTAGCAGTTGGTTGGTTCTCCTTGATTTGGGCTGGTAGGCTTCTTTTTTTTCCTACCTTGACACCAGCCCTGACCGCCACAAGTCCGCCCAAATAACACCGCCGCGCTTTTTGTCATTTTTGTCGTCGTCGGAATATGCTCCATGGCGATGCTTCCTATTGGTTTGGAGCTCGGAGTCGAGCTGACGAGAAATGCAGATACCAGTGCAGCCGTTTTATGGTGCAGGTGAGCATACAATTCACAATGTATCTTCGGGCTGCACTCACGTCTCACAGTGGAAACTTGTTTGCTATCATCCTTGTCCTCGGTGTGTTTGCTCTCATCCTTTTTTTGGTTGTTTGGTACTTAACCAGCGTATTGTGTTCCAGGGGAAGGTGCCCTTCGTGCCTCCTCAACCGCAAACCCGCCATACAACATGAACAATGCTATCATCCTCCAAGGGACGGTCGTTATGGTTTTCGCAGGGCTTGTATTATTTGTACGCGCGCGGCAAGCTCGCCGCGAGCTGGACGAGGCAATGGCAGCGGAGAACACCGTTCCCATGGTCTCCAGTCCCAGTGTCGCTGAGGGGGTTGGTAGGACGACGGAGGAGCTCGAGTCGATGAAGGACCCCTCATGAAGATCGGTCCGGACAAGGTGCTAGATGCAAGGAATAGATGGGGAGCAGGGGCAGACATCCACAGCTGATCTCGGAGACCTGTTAAATATTTACTTTTTACCATATTTTGTTTTCTCTCTTGTGACACTCGTTTGCTGACTCGCCCTTATTGACCTATACCGCACTTACCCACATATCTACATACTTAACTGTACTACAAGTACTGACATCCGCTTAGTTTGCCAGGGAAATGATTTTTTGAGGGATCGCACATAGATGTTACTGTTCATTGCTCCCTCGCTTTCTTATTTAAACCCCTGAAAATATTTTTCCCTAAAATCCTTGTGGGCTGGAGCATGCAAGCTTCCAGCATCGTTAATGTTTGCAGAATCGAACGTAGGTGATGGGTAACTCTCTGCCGCCGTCTTGCGGATCGTGATAAGCTACGGGCATGGGATCAGTCCGTGCGACTGCTCAAAATAGTTCGCGGTACCCACTCGTCTACCCCAACTTCCGAACCCTTGCACGGAATTCGCCACGATTTCCATCCCCTCGCAGAGCGCAGCTTGGACGTCTACTTCATCGTACGTCTCCGTTACCGTGGGAAGGAAAAACACGAGCAATCCACGGGGTTTGAGTTGATAGCGAGCAAAGAGAATGAGATCGGCGATCAGGGCGGAGAGCTCGTAGGGCTTCGTAGGCGGGATGTACGGTTCATTCGGATCCCTGGAACACGGACACACGAGACGTCGATGGGGGTATGTATTCGTGGGCAGATCCGGAAGGACTTACGGTCGAGGCACCTGCGGAGGTGGCCTGTCATCACGGACCTTTTTGCGTCCGAGGCGCTTGGCGCCGGCGCGGACGCCGTCTATTCGTGCGTCAGACTCCGACTCGTTCCGCGAGGTAAAGGGACGTACACGGTGGGTCAGTGATGATAGCATCAAAGAGCCCGCCACATCTCCAGGGGTGGCGCGTGACGTCGAAGGTGCAGAGGTCTATGATCCGTTGCGCAACCCCGTATTGAGCAGCCGCGCGGATGATACCCGGGGTTTTGGCTTCAGAATAATGTTTGTCAGTCTAAGAATTCTGCAGCCATATGGACGATGCAACCTTTTCCACGCATTTGCCGCCCGTCAATGTCAGACCCATACACGTGTGCTCCAAAATATGCTGTCGTCTGATCACGATGCCTAGTTATGCGCATGCGCATGCGGTGATGTATCAAATACGCACGTATGCCATGCTTCCGGTTCCGATGAAGGGATCATACATGAGCTTTCCTGGTGCGGCCTACCACAGCTTGAGTCGCTGATCCGTTGTCACGACAAGAGACGACCCACCTGCGTCTGGTTGGCCATCAGCAGTGATATCTCCGCTTCCATGCTCGTGTTTCCAAAGTATGCTCGTTTTTTCACGTCAAACGTCCTGATGAGGGACCGCGCAGTGCCCTCCGCGACCTGCCAGGTAGGTATGACGTGATGCTAGATGGACCAGGGAATGGTCAAGTAAAACGCACCAACCTGCCGAAATAAGCTTGCTTGAATTCACCGTCTACGTTTCGGCATCCGTCAGGTCGGCGATCATCCTCGTCTGATACGCAGGAGCGTCAGCCACGGCCACGTCATCATTTTTCCAGCGTTACACAATACGCACATTCTTCAAATACCCCGAGCGTGATTTCTGGGTGTCTCATCTCGATCTTGCCCAAAAAGTCCATGTAGGCAAAGCTTTCGATCGCGTCGCGCTGCCGACGTTGGGAGAGCCCATGATTGTATCCGATGACGGTGAATTTGAAGGAGGTATCTGGGATGTAGCGTTCCCAGAGAGATCGAACGCGTTTGTTTGCTTCGTGTAGGTCATCGTAGGTCGACCCCTGTGCGTAGAATTCGTAGATCGACCTGGTGGAGGGTGAGCGACACGTCGGGCAGTGAGGTCTCGGGCGTACTTGATCAATATGCATCTGTTCGCGAGAAGCCTCGCATGTTCCTCTTCCTCCAGCTTGAGAATCATGAATGGTCGCCTGACGACGTCGGCGAGGTCCTCGGTAGTGTAGCGGTCGAATCCGACAGGGAAGCCATGGAGCTCTGCTATTGACCGGAGCTCTGGGACGCGGAATTCCTCGTGTGCTTGAGCAAAGACGAAGAGATAGTCGCAAGGTGCCATCTCGACTACGTTTGTAACGAACAAGCGGATGTCCACTCCGAGTCTCGGGCACGTCGTACAGGCCGTCGTGAGCTCTATCGACGAGGACAACCGTAAGCCCACGACCTCTATCGGATGCCGGCGCTGATCTGAATGCTTGCGAAAAGTCGAGGATGGAATCGACAAGCTGCGTGCGCTGTTCCCGGACACGACGCTGTTGGCTGCGCTTGACCTCGTCGACCGCGAGAGTGGTATGTGCCTCGTTCAACGCCATCGCACGCCGCGTTCGTCGCTCATGTTGTTCTGCAGTGCTCAAGTACCGCACGCCGTGGGGTCGATGCCACTACGAAGTCCTTGGGTCCACCGCGACCTACAGCGTCTTCCCCAGTCTGGGTTGGTCACCACACATGTCTTGCTACTGCACCTGCCCTGCTTTCGCGTTTGCGGTCATGATGAGCGAGTCCCATCTCATGGTAGGCCTGCCACATGTTTTGCACCGCAGATGGCTGAGTGCTGCCGTAGTGCAAGCATGTGCTCGCTGTCCGTCTTGCAGAGCAACTCTCGAAATGCATCGAACGCCCCATCGACGACACCGATCTCTTTGCGAGGCTCACGTCGCATGTTCAATAACAAGAACGGCTGGATATACATAGGTACCAAACCTGAGTACTCTATAATTATTAACAAAAAATAGAGTATAACATACTTGACCTTCCCCAGAACGCACTGCGGTCAATAAGAGCAAGCCCTCTACCTCCTCACTGGTTTACTGTCCACCGTCTCTTCGTCTCTCCTGATCCTCCCTCCAAGAAGTGATGCATATTGTTCCAACTCCTTGACCAGCGTCGCGATCTCCCCTTTGGTCGGAATCATGCTCGCCTCCATATCATCGTCCTCTAGTTTGTCTTCAGAGCTCTCGGCATCGCTTAGATCATCCATGTCTGCATCCGAGTCTAGGGACTGCGTGCGGGATCCAGTAGGGGCACTGACACTCTGGTTAGACGTATCTTCAAGGCCAGCCTTGAAGTGGACCCAGGACGCCAGCTTCATAATTTCCTCTGGCTCCCAGAATCCCCACCACTGTTCTTCGTCTTCGTCTTCGTCGTCGTCCTCACATTCGCTATCGTCTTCGTCCTTGATGACGGTACGTTCTGCGGATGGAGGTTTCTTCCCACAAACGGCAATAAACCAAGACCACTTTCTGAGAGCACCACGATCTTCCTCGGACGGCACCAGGGGCTTGCGACGGGATCTTGATTTGTGGGTACGTCCCTGAGAGTACGATTGAAGGAGCTCTAGAGCGTCTTCGCGTTCGTTCATCCCTGGTGTGAGAGCCCAGTATACGCGCCGTTCCGCATCTCTTCCCAAGGGCGAAATTCGGGGAATGTTTGCGTACGAAGCTACTTTCAGCGCATCGTCGATGGCTGCTATAATGCGCTTGTGGTACTCCGTCCTCGACTTGTCCAGCTACAAACTCGTGTCAACAGCCTGTCACTAGCGCAAGGAAGGGCAATTACCCGTTTCCCCTTTTCGCGCTCTTTTTCCTGCTCGAATCGCTCATTCTCAATGCGGTGCGCTTCTCTTGCCTCCTTGACCCGTTCCTTGGACTCTTGGGTTCCGACTTCGAGCTCCTGTCTCACTGCTTCAGAGTTGACAGCAGCATTGACGAGCGCGGAGATAACAGGAATAAGTTGAGCCGTGCGCAGAACGTTGATACTCCCGGTGTTGGATTGATTGGCTCCACTACGCGTCCGGATGATAGAAACGGACTCTGGAGGAGGCAAAGGGTCCGGAAAAGAAAGAGGAACGCTAGTGGAAGGGGTGCGAGAAGACGTGGATGCGTTCTCTTGCCAGTCACGGAGAGTCGCAAGAGCAGCCCACATCTTGTTGAGGTGTGCGCCACTTGCTCGCAATGATTTTGCGGTGGCCTTTAGATGCTACAAGTTGGTCAGGATCGGTGATGGTGCATGCGTGTACATTGGAAACTACCTTTTCGCGATCTCCTTTGACATCTATCATATTCAAGAGACCGAGAAGGAGTGATTTGACACAGGCTTCGCTGACCCACGGGACGAGATCGTCGTCCTCATCCTCGAGGTTGCGATTTCGCGGCAACCTTATCTCATCCAGTTCATCTAGATGGCTACGGGAGAGCTCCAAGACAGAGGAGAATCGCAAAGCAAACTCGCGGATATTGATGCGTTCTTCGGCCTCAGTTCGTGATAGAGCAGTACCGACGGATGTCCAGATAGGCTTTGCGAGCAGCTTTGGTTTGGGGGGAGCCTTGACTTTGGCCTTTGGTGCAGGCTTGGGTTTGGATTCTGTCGCCGACTTTGAGGATTGGACAACCTGCTTGGCGCCACCTTTGACTGGGGCTGAGAGGGATTTGTTGTTACTGTCGCGCTTCGAAGCAACTGCATGTGTTGCCTGTTGTTGTTTGGTCTTTTCACCCGGCTTATGTGCCATCGGACCCTAGAGAGGGGCTCAGATGCATCATCGGGCGTGATGTAGCAAACTCACGGCAGCTTTGGGGTCCTGACGGAGCACATCGGCGGCCGAGGTGAGACCGGATTGGCGTGCTGCATTGGTGAGATTCCTGGAAACGCACATTAGCTTGCATTTCGCTTAGGACGACGCCCACGAACCCTGTCGGTTGCAAGCCCTTGGCCTTTCGGCAGGCAACGCAGTTGCAGACATCATCGCATCGTGGGCACCTGATGGCAAGTCATCGATCTGCGCCATCCGACAGTATGGGACGAAGTAATTACCTGAAGTGATATCCCTCTCCGTGGACATGGCCAGCCCGGTCTGTTTCGCCATCGGCGAGGATGTCTTCGAGCACAAGACCGTAGCGATTCTTGAGGCAAGGTTTGCAGTACTTTGCGTTGCACCTGCGACCCTTGCGGTCTTTCGCGGTGCAACGGACGGAGACTGAGGCGATGTGAGCGCGTGTACTGCGGGAGGAGGGGTGAGACGGACCTGTGGCGTCGCGTTTCTTGTTGCACTGATGGCAGTAGACGAAGCCGTTGGGATACTCGTCGGGCGCGTTCGTGACGGGTTGGACGGCGACCATTGGCTGTTTGTGCTTCTTGGCTGCTGGCTGGTCGGCGACGGGAGCGTCGGCGTCGAGCTTTCGCTTGTTGTGTGCGGGTTCGAGGGAGCTCATCTGAGTGGCAGACGAACGAGACAACGCGTTTTCTTTGTGGCCCGCTGATGACACGTGCGGGAGATGCTTGTGTGGTGTCCGCGACGACGGCAGCTCGACGTACACCTGGGACAATGTCTTTCTGCGCGCCGTGCCACCCATCGTCGACGTCGCTCTCTTCGTCGTGCTCGTCGTTCTCGACGCTCTCCACGACGCGTCCGCCCGCTTTCATTGGCGCGGTCACGTGACCATTTTCATTTCCAGGCCTACCCTCAACAGAAAATCTTTGCGGGCGCACGCTGCTGTCGATTAGAAAACAACTTCCATGTCTCACGCAGACCACACAAGAGACCCCTGGTAATTTACCACTCCTCGCTCAAAACCCGTCTGACCACCGTACAGCCCATGGGTAATCCTCAATGATTTTGGTGGTGCCTTTGCAATGGGGGCCGTCGGCGGTGGCATATGGCACGGCGTAAAGGGTGCTCGAAATTCTCCACGAGTTTGTGCCTCAATCTCTTTTTCGTCTCTTCCTAACCCTCTTGCTAGGGCGAGCGTCTTGTCGGTGCCATCTCGACAATAAAAGCACGAGCGCCCGTGACTGGCGGCAACTTTGGTGTCTGGGGTGGCATGTTCTCCACATTCGACTGTGCAGTCAAGGGCTGGCGGCAAAAGGAGGATGCCTGGAACGCCATCATCTCCGGTTTCATGACTGGCGGTTGCTTAGCTGCTCGCAGTGAGTCCCTTGTCTTTCTCATGCCCGCCGCTCGTTCGCTCATGCATTACCAGGTGGTCCAAAATCCGCACTAGGATCAGCCATTGCTTGTGGCATTCTACTTGGTGTTTTCGAGGGTGTAGGTGTCCTTCTTTCCCGTGTCTTCAGCGAGGGCACGCGACCACAACTACCTCCATGTACGTCTTTCTTTTCTTTTCTCGACATCCCACCCAATACAGCCCCCCAGTGCCAGAAACCATGGCGCCACAGACTTCACCCGCCACCCACTAGACTTTATATACTTTATCTTGCTTTACTACCCATCTCAATGTATAATCGCCATTCAATGCATGGATACTTCAGCCAATGGCAAGACACATACATTTATCTGCACACTCGGGAACCTCGTCAGCTCTACGTCATGGGTATCACGCTCTGGCCGGTTTACTTGCTTCTTGCAGGGTTTGATTTCAGACTGATTGACACTTTCAGTCAAGATTTCAACTAGAAAGTCGATCAGTACGTTTGTTTCTCCCGTTGATGCCATTAAAGCCGTCCTTTTCCCTAGTACCGCAACGAGTTCGCAGAACTCATGTCAAGTGTAGGTGACGCAGCGTCGACCATCCTTCCGATGTCTTCCCCCATGTCGCGGTCAAGCACAACCAAAACCGAACCTCCCCATACGCCTGCCAATGAGTTGTATGCGCTCCCAGTTTCAAAGTCAGGTGTCGGCGGCCCTCGGAAGATGGACCTCGCTCACAGTACAGGACCACACATCGGGGCTTACAACGTTTCTACCCTCGACCGGGCATTCGAGTATGCGGGCGAACATGGAGGTCTCATGGCTCACGGGCCTCGCCCATCGATCGACCAAGTTCCGAGCCCTGGTCTTACCCCGCCGTTCCGTCGTCAGTCAACGAAGCAGCTAATACATCGATTCGAATCCATGGCAGACGCGGCGGAGGTGGTTCAAGTTCAGGTTGACGGACCTTCTGATTCCACTCGCGCGTTCTCAGAGACCGACTCGCGCGATATGCACCGTCCTTTTCTCACCGCTGCCCCCCACAAGAGCAAGAGAAGATCTTTGAGCAACTCCTTGCGAAACTTCATGTCCGTCTTCAAAAAGAAGAAGGACAAGGAATCAGAAGACGATGATTATGTTCCACTCTATCACGCTCCTGAACTAAATATTGTCGCACCGCAGGAGCCCGTATCTCTTCCAAAACCCCAGGCGGTCCCGCGTCCCTCCGTGAAAGACGTAGCTCCGTCCTCCAACAGAGCCGGGTCCGTGCTCTCTGGCTCTCTACTTTACCTCTCACGGCCGCCGTCTCATCTTCCTGTCTGGATGTCATGCACAGTGGCATTATACAACTCCCATTTGCTACTTACTTGGTATACTATGCACGACACCCCTTCCAGTCACATCATTCAACTAGACGGGTTCATGGACGTACGCTCTCTCAATGAGCAAGTGTCACGACCCGACACCGAAGGCGATTTGAAGACCTTTGAGTTGGCCTTTGAGGGTCGGCCGAGAGAAACATTCGCTGCGACTTCTATTCAGGATCGTGCGCGATGGGTTGGTGCGATCTGGTGAGCCCCATCGCCTCTTTTTCGTTCTTAAATCTCACCTCGACGCAGGGATGCCGTCCTCGGTTCGCAGGGCAGAAATGAAACTGCGCATACGTCAAAGCGCACTGAGGCCCTTACTATCAGAACAGATGTTACCCCCGAATACAAGGAAATCGAACAATGCCTACAATCCCTCTCACCCCCTGAAGAGGCAGGTTCTGAATATACATCTTCTAGCGCGCCGAAAACTCCATTGGTTCCGTCTGCGCTTCAGCAAACGCCGCCACCCACACCAGTTGCCAAGTCACCACGTCACACGCTTTCGCCACTGTCTGTCTCTCCACCTCGCCCCCCATCTCAATTCTCTAACCCTCACTCTCGGATCAAAAGCCCTTCTATCGCCAACCTTGGAACGCTGTCCGTGGTCACGCAACGCCTTGCCCAAATCGAGCGCTCGGAACTTGCAAGCCCGACATCGAGTGCTGTCAGTTCATCAAGCGTTGGAACCGCTCTCCGGCGCGCGCAAACCACCCACCCAGTGCACCAAGGACATCCATTTGCAGAAATCGAGAAGCTACGGGAAGAGGATGATGCGGGTGGGAGCTGGAGCAAGGACACGGAGACGCCTTCAACAAACGCTTCCATCGTGATTCCCCTTCCCGACCCACCAAATACACCGCTTTCTGATACTCTCTCCGTGCGGAGTGCATTCAAGAGGAATCGTGCAGCGCGCCAATCATCACCTGCACCGGCGACACCGCCAAGCTCGCCCACGAAAGCACCCTCGTTCGCAACACCAGTAGCTGCTTTACGAGCTGAGCTCTCAGTGCCTGCGATTCGAGAACTCGCCGAGAACCCACCGACGTCCCTGCTCGCCGTTGGTGTGGAGCCGCAGTTGGCGCCCCTGGCAGAGCTCATCAAGGATACTGCTGCAAAGCACTATGACCAAACAGCAGGACTGGGCGAACAGATCATTGCGCTCCAACGAGACATTCAGATTCTCCCAAACGAAATACAGGTCTTGTTGAGGCAAGCTATGGCTGCGGCGGCCAAACGAACATCCGAGTCGATTAGCCACACCGACAGCGCGAGTTTGCAAAACGTCATGACCAGCCTCGAAGGGCTGAGGAAGCAAATCCGAGCGAACTCGGAACACCCACAGATGAATTCATTAATGAAGATGTTCGAGGACTTGCAGACACGAGTCGCAACACTAGCCCCACTTCTCATGGAGAAACTTGTGTCTATCGAACATGGCCAGACGCAACTACAACTTCAGGCTACACGAGAGGCCGAGCAGCCTCCAATATATGTTAGACCCACGAGGGATGTTCCACGCTCTCCTCGCCCCTCCTCACCGACTGAGAGTGGGAGTCGACTCCGGGACGGGTCCCACCACACTTCTGTCGATTTATCAGAGATACGCTCGAGACTTGACGAACTCGCATCTCTGTACAGACCCAGTACTGTCACAGTTCCCACAGAAAACATGCCTTCGTCGCAAACTGCAGATGATAATTCAGAGAAGGTCTGCTATTTCCGTTGGAGCGCTTTGAGCTCACATTTACATCGTCTCTCGCAGCTCCAAGCAATCTTGGATCATCTTAGGATGGACGAAGAACAGCGAAAGCTCCAGGTCGACCAACAAGTTGACAGCGTTCGTTACCTCAATGAATTGAATTCAGTATGTATCAATCTCGACCTCCGACCTTTATTGTGACCTATTGAATCGTTTGCAACCTTATAGTGGCTCGAGTCCTTTGTGAATGGTGGCACTGTTCATATCCAATCAGTAGCTGCAAACGTCGAACAGCTTTGCGCTCACCTTGGTATCCCCTCGGAGAGTGACGCCGCTGGTAACCAGCCCTCTAACCAAGGAATGCTCGGCGAAATTAGACATCTTATATCATCCGTCCAGACCAAAGCCTTGGGTGAAGGTCAGTTGGAGGCATCCGTCGGTGAACTGATGAATGTGGTCAGAGATCAGATGAAGAACGGCACTGAACAACGAACCGCCCTGGGTGGGATTTTGCAAGACACTGATTTTTCGTCGTCCGTGCTGATTCGGAGTTGTGACTGGGGTGGTAGTGACAGATTCCGTACTTGAGATTATCAATCAGCAGCGACACGAACAAGAACAGATGCTCCGTGCCCTCTCAACAGGTAGGTATCCGGTGCTTGATTCGACATGCTCTGATTGTCGCCATTTTCCAACAGAGCTCACGAATGAGATTCGTGGTGAAAGACTGCGATTTGTGGAAGCCATGAAGGAGGCTACAGCTATCAACGTCCAAGGTAATGAATAGTGGAAAGAAGTGAGCGCGTCGCTGACATGACGTAGCGCATGTCGAGCACTTCAAAGCAGAACTGGGCCGAGAGGTGGCTGCGATGACGCAGGATGTCGGAAGACTCCACCAGGAAAAACAAGTGATCGAGCAGCAAATTGGGGATTTGTTTGCGTTTTATTCAAAGCAGAAACAAGAGGCAGAGGTTCGTCTCGCCTATACTGAGTACGGTCTAGCTGTGACTTGGCAATGTATAATCCACAGAATAACGCACGGCGCAACGTACCTTCAAGGTTAGCGGGGTTCAGTAATTTGCAGAATTTGCCCGCGTCGACATCGAGGCGACCGCGGCGACCATTGCCCCATCCTGTTTTCCAGAGGAAGGACTGAAGCGATGGTGGACCGCGAAGTCGCAGGTCATATAGCCGAAAGCCGAGGAGAGAGACGAGTAGTGTTGTATTACTATGAGTTGGATACGTTTTTATCTAATGCCCCCATTGCTTTAACGAGCGTGATGTTATTGTGAGAGTGAGAGGAGGTTCCTTGCATCTTCCCAACCCATCCTTTCTCGTTCTTTCCCCAGTAGTGCACCTCTACGCACCTCTTCAGCATTGATGACATTCCAATCATGGTACCGGGTAACCAGGCCGTCCATTATTCCTTGTTTGATCTCCTCGGGTGGATCGTCGGGGTGAGGAGCAAGGCTTGGCATGAGAGTGTTGGGTACTGCTTCGCTCCCATGCTCACTAGCCGGTGTCGTCTCCGCAGTCACATTCCCGGCGGGCACAATGTCAGATAGGATTGTGTCCGCAACCGCGTATGCATCCATCATCGTCGTGGCTAGCACGCCTTTAGCGCCGTTAGCACTCCATCCGGAAGCATACATGTTTCTGAGCGGAACACCGGACTCGGATAGAATACGGCCCCCTTGTGCCCGGAGGTGGGCGGAGGAGGGGTCAAAGAAGACAGCGGTTGGGTCCACATGGAAGCCAAGCGACGTGACAACGAGGGAAGTGGCGAGCGTAGAAGTTTGGTCTGTTGAGATTGCGCGGCCAGTGGAAGGATCAAGAACTGTGTGTGCGAGGGTGAGCTCGGCGGTGTCGGCAGAAGAACGGCACGACGTAAGAGCAGTGGGCGAGCGATAGAAATCGAGAGACCAAGTCTTCTGGGTGCTTCCAAACCGATTTTGAGAACCTTTGTGAAGAAGCTCCAAGGTGCGGCGCTGTTGGCGAGACACAGATGTACCCTCTGCAAAGGTAAGAAGGGAGGGGTCCAGAGGGACCATGGAAGCATCTGGGAGGTGCATCATCTCGCGCAGTTCCTTGTTCGTGAAAGCTGCTTCTAATGGACCGCGTCTAGCGATGATGGAGACATGCTGGAGAGAGGAGCGTGAGAGGACATGGAGAACGTGTTCGGGGACATCGTATTTCTTGAGAACAGAGGGTGGTGTGAGAAGCATACGAGCAATGTCGAGAGAGACGTTTCCATTGCCTATGAGAGTGAGGTGGGTAATCTTGTCAAGGGCGGGTGCGGGTGGGTTGGACGGATGTCGTGTGTACCAATGGACGAGGGAGAGCGCGGGAATGCAATGCGAGGACGGGGGGATGGCTGGGTGGAGGGTCGGAAGTGTACATCCGGTTGCAAAGAGGACGTGTGTGTAGCTGTGTAGGAGCGAGGAGAGGGGGAGGGGGAAGGTATGCGGGATCGAGGCGAACGACGTGCCGACATGGACATTGCCAAAGAAGCGGAAACGCGGGTCAGCGGCGGTCTGGTCGAACTTGTTGGTGCAATTCTTTGGAGGGTGTGAGCGGAGGGGAGGAAGGCGACGGCGAGCGCGTACCTTGACTTCTGGGTGGTCTGGGGCAACACCGTAGCGGACGAGGCCGTGCGGTGCCCAGAGACGGTCGAATATGTGCACTCTCAGCGACGGCGAGGACGGGTCAGCGTGGGGCATGCGCGACAGCAACCGCGAGGCCACGTAGAACGCAGACGGCCCACCGCCGACGATGGCGAGCTTGGCCGGCAGTGGTGGCATGCTCACAACTCAACATCGACGTCCACCACCGACGCGATGCAGGCGACGCTCAACGCCGCTGCTCTCAAACGTACGTCCTCGACTCACTCCCTGCTCACTTACACGCTCATCCAGCGGACAGCGTTCGTCAGGGCCTTGACATGTCTCTCGCGTTATGGCGACGACCTCGTCCTGTACGCAGACGCGCATCACTTCACACTGAGCACGACAAACTCCTCGCTTTCTGCATATTGTCGCTTCAGGTACGGGAAAATGTTCTTTTCCAGATATCGCGTAGGGGATGGCGTGAATGGAGCAGGCCCGTCGACTGGCAGCCCCAGCGAGCCTCAGGATGTCAGAGGACAGTTGCTCGTAAAGGTGCGTTTCATGTGCACTCAGGTCTGTGTATGCATCAATGGTGCTCGTAGACACTGTTATCCATATTCAAGCATAGGACAATCGAAAAGACAGTCGAACGCTGCGAGCTGGTCATCACAGAAGGCCCATCCAGCGATCAGTCCCAGGAAGACGAGGACACACTGGAAAGCAGGCTCATTGTACGCTTACACTGCAAACATGGTGAGCTCCATTTCCCATCACCCATAACGCGCAACGTGCACATATATTCTCCTAGGCATCGTAAAAACCCATCGTTTGCCCCTTCTTATACCTACGTCTCTCCTCTCGCCCGGTGTCCCAGAGTCTGAGAACGAATCACGGCTCACCATCGGCCCAAGAGCCATCAAAGACATCACCGAGCACTTCCCCAGTGGCCGTGGCGTGAAAAACGACCCTCAGCTTGTGTGGACATTCGGAGACACAGATGTTGATGTGAAAAGTCTCGAGTCATCTATCGATACAAAAGGTCAGTACCATCCGTAACTTGTGTGCCAAGTGTAATCCGCTCCAAGGCAGAGCACAGCTGGCCACAGAGCTCACCATCAGTGCCGACGAGTTCGATGTATACGAAATAGCTGAGCCACCTATCATCATCGCCTTCCATCTGCGGGAGTTCAACGTCTGTCCCGCTGCTCGCCTGCGTTGTGCGTCAAAGCTAACTCAAGCGTTTGTATTAGGCTACGATCGCCTTTGCTGAATCCATGACTTCAGCACTGGAGCTTCGTTTTACGGACCCTGCTGCGCCCCTTTTCATCGACATCGAAGGCGATGAATCCGACGGTCTTTTTGTAATATCCACATCACAATTCCAAGGATCGTCATCCAATTCAAACGTGAACACACGGAGTTCATCTACCCCCGGACCACATCAACCAGCTGGACAGAAAAGACCACATCCCGACAATGAGGCACAGACATCCTCGAATGCATCAGGATCAGGCAGGGGAAGAAGCGAGACGCCCCGCGTCGAGAAGGTCAGGAGATCGATGAAGGCGGTACAAAGGACGGAGGTTCCTGGGACGACCAGCATAAGCAGGGAAACCTCGACAGTGAAAGACGAACAGATGATGCCACCGCCATCGTTCATCCCTGATCCTAAACGGACGCAGGAAAATCACTCCCCGGTTTTTCATGCTTCACAGAACGGTGATTTTGGTGCCATGGACGAGTTGGATTCAGGTGGTGTTGGCGACGATGCAGGTATCACCGATGGAAACACGGGAGATGATAACGCCCGAGGGGGTGACAATTCTATCTTTTCTCGCTCGCGCGAACCCCTCTTCTATCCACAATCGTCACAGATCCTTCCACCTCCAGTCTCCTCGACACGGGAGCGACCCACGCACACTCAACGTTCCCAAACCCCACTCTTCTTTCCATTGTCGCAGCTCTCCCAACAAGATGAACAGGCGATTAGAGAGTCGGGACTGGGTATAGAGTATATGGATCGAGACGAGTTAGAGGCTATGCTAGAGGGAGACGGAGAAGAAGTTGAATTTGACATCCCGAAAGATATGGAATCACGGCCCGGGGTCTCGAATGAAGGGGAGGATGGTGGGGGGAGTTTGGACCTCTTCGAGGACGAATTTGGGCCTACACAAGTCGGAGATAAGGATGGCAGGAAGGTGAGCTGGTTTTGGTTGTTCCTCCCGTTTTGCATGGATCCAAGACGGCTTTTCAGACATTCCAACCATTGTTCGAAGATTGAGAACAAGTTGGGTAGGTCACTTTGTCCACTTTTGCTACTTATTGGTATGTCCCCAAGCCACGCAAGCGAGTAGAGTCCTGCGAACCCGACGAAACGCTAGTCTACAGTACTTATGTAGCTTATGTACATCTTTTGCTATTAGTATCACACGACGAATGTCATCCATGTCTCGCCATGGTCACCACAGAGTCTTCAAGTCCTTCCACGTTTTTCTTCAGGCAAATGTAGTCCACGCCTCACGGCAACCGCGCACAAAGCTAATACATCGTTTCTTGTCAACCGGCACCAAGACCGACGGCCCAAGCTCGACTAAACGTCCAGGTATCAATCCATGGTTGCTTTACCCAGCCACAGCACTATTACTTGGAGGTGCTGGGTACGTCGCGTATGAGAATTACCAGCCATTCAGACACACGTTGTTGGCTGTCGTGCGGTGTTCCCGGATAGCCCGTATGTGTACAAGTTATTCTTGGTGACCGGAGACATGATCGATCCGCAATGTGTCTTCAATCCGGCTGAATATTCATCTGTTCAGGCGCCGCAATCACTGGAGTCATCGACTACAAGTACACGCTTGCTCACAGTTACGCGACCGAGGAGGAAATGCAGCACGCGTACTCAGAGTGTCATGCGCGAAGTGCGAAGAGGGTCCTGAAGGCACTCCTTGCAAATGGAGGTGCGATGATTTCCCTCACCACAAAACTTGCTGAAGCCCAAACGGGAACGTGTTTTAGGCGTCTTTATAAAGCTGGGACAACACATGGCTTCGCTGTACGTTTGCAACAGTTGTCTAGATGGGCATCGTACTACCCCGCGAGGTTTACAGAGTAGTTCTTCCGACAGAATGGACGGATACAATGCGACCTTTGCAGGACAAATGCGACCCGACACCATATCAAGACGTCGAAGCACTCTTCCTATCCGATATAGGACAACCCATCGAGGAACTCTTCGAGGACTTTGATCCTGTTCCCATTGGAGTAGCAAGTTTGGCCCAAGTTCATGTTGGTACGCATAAGGAGTCGGGAAAGACGGCCGCTGTAAAAGTGGGTTGGTGTTTGGGATACATGTCGGGCTCAAAATTGATGGACGTAAATCAGTTGCAGCACCCGCACCTCGCAGAGTTTTGTGATATCGATATGGAGATGGTGGAGGTCACGCTTGGTATGTCCATCCCTTCCTCTCTTGCAATTCCATAATAAAACGCACGAGTATAGGGTGGATCCAGTACTGGTTCCCCGAGTTCGAATTCACATGGCTTAGTGAGGAAATGCGCGAAAACTTGCCAAAGGAAATGGATTTTGTTCACGAAGCGTCGAATGCTCGACGTGCGATGGCTGACTTTGAACATGTTTCTACATCACTTTACATTCCCGAAGTAATTTCGGCTACGAAACGAGTGTTGATCATGGAGTTTATCCAGGGTGCGCGGGTCGACGACTTAGGCTACCTGGCAGAACAGGGGATCGACAGGAACAAAGTAGCATTGGAGCTTACGAGGGTGTTCAGCCGAATGGTGTTCTTGAATGGCTATTTTCATGGAGTGAGGGACAAGTCTTGACCGTATGACATGTTGCTCACATTGCTTTAGGATCCGCATCCAGGTAATCCATCTTTACAAAGTCGGGCTAATCGAGTGATTTGACTTAATCTTTCTCACTGTCAGGTAATCTATTGATTAGGCGTGCCCCACGCAACTCCCGTTCGCCATACAATTTCGAGATCGTGCTCCTGGATCACGGACTGTATTTCGACCTCGATCCGGAACTGCGCATCAATTATAGTAAATTCTGGTTGTCTCTCATCGAGAAGGCATCGCCGGAGACGCGAGCTGCTCGCCGCAAATACGCGGAGTTAGTCGGCAACATCACCTCTGACCTCGTGCGTGAGGATGCTGCCGATAAACTCGAAGCTAACGAAACTCTAGTACCCTGTATTCGAGGCTGCGATTACCGGCCGCGCAGCATTCGAAGGAACGTGGGAAGACGAAGACTCTTCAGAAAACAGGTTCAAGCGAGCTTCCAGTATGATCGACATGCTCCCTCAATCGGTGGAAGAGATGGAAGCCATTAGAGATGCGGTCATTAATCGCGAGGGGTTGCTCATCTCGGTGTTGGATGTTCTCCGTAGAGTCCCTAGAAGGGTATTGATGGTGCTAAAGTTGAACGATTTGACAAGGTGAGTTGGAATTGAGTCCCACGCATCATTGGTTTAGGATCCAGGTTGAGGTAGACTGCATTTAGGAGCTTGGACCATGCGCTTGCGACTACTCACTCGAGTGTTCGGATATTCTTGATCACTGCCAAGTACTGCATGACCGCGGTGTGGCGTGATGAACGTAGGCGAATACAAGAAGAAGGTCTTCGCACATACGGTTGGTTTGGGTCGCTGCGTCGTATGATCAGTTGCTGGTGGTAAGCCATCATTCTTTCCATTGAATGCGTTTGTCATGGTGTTGCAGGAGGTACACCAAAGGCTATACCGGCATGAGCCTTCTCGAGGTTGTAATGGATGTGCGAGCATCCACTCTGAAATCTGTTGCATGGTTGCGAGGTCTTCGAAGCCGCGGTCTGGTGGGGGCATATCAGGCAGCTGCTGGACTAACAATATCGTGATGATGGGGAAGGGTCCAAGGTGAGAAGACCCGGAAAATTTGGATGATGCATTAATATGGTGGATAGATACTAGATACATAAGTAGTGGGCCCAAATGCAACACGCTGAAACCCACGGATTACGACTAGCTCGGCGGATTACTTCTTGCCGTGTTCTGCGAAGAATGAGTCAATGGTGGTGATGCTCCGTTTGAGCGCCTCCCACTGCTCCGTGGTAAGTGAGATGCCTTTCTTCCCGGGCTTTTCATCTCCGTCTGTGCCATAAAACTCGCGTATGTCGACAAAGACCTGGCCTATCATTCACAGTTAGTGGACTGGGTATGCGTGTGCAGAAAGGGGCCAACCTTTGAATGAACGTACGGCCGCGCGTTTTTTCTTCCCCAGTTCCACGTAGTTTTCACCCTCGGCGTTCTTGTGTACTTTGACGGCTGGTTGTTTGCTCTCTTCGGGGGCTGGCGGCGACTGCAAGGAACATAGGGGTCAGCGGCGTGCAGGAGATGATGGGAAGACGTACCTCGTCACCAGACTCGTCAAACTTGGGCTTCTTCGCTGTTTTCGGTTTGGAAGGTGCCTTTCCCTTGCTGGAAGACGTCTGCTGCACGCACCGATTCGGAGGATATCAGCTCAGTGTTGGTCGCGGTGACAGATGTGGGATACAGCACCTTTGACTTTGTGGTTTTCTTTTGCTGCACGTCAGAATCGGACGCGCTGCCCTCCTCCTCGCCGTCGCTGTCTTGCTTTCGTTTCTTGCTCACCATGCTAGATAGTGATTTAATTAGAGACAAGTGGTCAACAAGGACGCGACCGCGACCGCGGGAAACATTGGAGCAGGGATGTGAAAATATTTCCTGATATATCTAGCCCTACGTCGCCCTCAACTTCGAGTCGCCCCCGCGGCCGCCTCAGCTGCCTTCCTTGTCTTCTTCCTTTCACGTCAACCAGAATTGCAAGCGATCACCATCTCAATCTTGTCGTCCTTGATCAACCCGCATTCGCTGCGGTACGATGAAGATCTCTCTGAAATCCAAGAGGGTGGCCCAGCCAGTGAGTGACATCGCAACCCAACCCTGTCCCATCTGTTCGTGCATCTCACGACCGCCCACAGCACCCTCAGGTGGCAGAGCTCATCTCAAAGCTCGTAAACACCTCAAACGATGATGTTGCCGATGTTCTCTCCGGCATCGAATCTTGGAAATGGACTCGATCTGACCTCAATTGTTGGATCAAAGTCCTCGACAAATTCGACGCAATCCTCGAAGAAGCTATCCGTGACTATGATATTGACAAGCTCCAACTCAACGTATTCACCCCAGCAACCAAGCAGACCATCTCTGCCATCCTCCGGTTTGAGAGGTTGCTCCTCGAGAACTCAACCAACCGCAAGACCTTCAATTCCTATGACGTATGCACCCTATTCCACATCAACTATTATGTATCTCATGTCTTGTTCTCACCTCGGCAGCGGTTGATGAGCTTGCTTTTGACGTCCGATTTGGACGTTTTGATCTTGGCGCTGAATCTTCTGTTGCGCCCTGCCCAGCAGTACTCTGCCCAGCCAGCTGTTTCGACAGCACTTAATATCTCCACACCACGCCTACTCTCTCTATCAAAACGATGGCCCAATTTACGCGAGCACGGCATCAGCCTTCTTGATCTCGCTAGTCCAAGTGGCGTACCCCAGGTTGACGTCCTCCCCGGCGAGGCTCGTGACGTAAGTTTCGTGTACTACAAGACTGACTACAAGGAGAAGGAACAGAAATTCGAAGGTGGCGATGAACCTCTCGCAAGCCCTCGCAAGCAGCCCCTCCCACCTGGTTCCATAAATATTCACGTTGACGAGGAAACCCTGAAGAGGAAGGACGTCATGGAAATCTTAGCCGACATCCTTGAAGTACACCCTCTTTCTGGTGACGATAAATATGAGCTGCTTTGTCGTATGCGCGTTGCAAAGGCGCTCGTGACAGGAAATGAAGCCATTCGAGAGAAACTCCTCGTCGTCCGACTCTTGGCTATCGCCATTTATGGCCATACTCACAGCGAGAATCAAGCCGCGTCCTCGCTCTTCCTCTACGAACCTGATCTTACAACTCATATTGCTGAGCTTTTACAACTCGATCGCGGTATATCTACTTCCGTTCAAACCGCTGCCATCGCTGCCCTTGATTCCATTGCGAGATACCGCGGTCGCATCCAGGAGGTTCTAGGGGCTATCAATGCAGGTGTCAATCATGGCATTTTAATGTCCCTTCTTCGCAAGACCATCCTGGATGTCAGCAATCCCGAATCCAAGCTTCCAAATTCCTTCATCGACGCGCTGTTGGCGTTCGTCACATACCTTGCACAGCATGCAGGCGGAGGCAATATGATTGTTGGCGCCGGTCTGGTCCCATTACTGGTGCAAATAATCGAGAACAAGCTTGCTCAGAGACTTCAAATGGTGTCCAAGGCGATGCAACTAGTGGACAATGTCCTTTATGGATATGCCAACGCCTTCCAGCTATTTTCGAACGCTAGGGGTGTTGACGTTCTCGTCGAAAGGATTCAGGTATGAACACATTTCTTGTATCCGAGTCCCACAGACCTCATGTCATCGTTATTCTAGCATGAGATCGATTTCGACGTCACAATGTATGGCGACGAAAGCCGCTCTCGTGACATCTTTGGATCGTGGGGTGAACTACCCGTTGCCCGCGCTGCCATTCTCAAGCACACGCTGAGATCGATGCACCGCATGATGCAGTCCAGTGGAACTTCCGAAGGTCTCCGGGGGTTGATCGATTCGACGTTGCTACAGTCCATCAAGAAGATCGTCGAATATAGAGGCTTGTTTGGACCGAGTGTCCTTCCACTTGGTATGTTGGCTTGCTTCTGATCGAGAGCTGGAAATTAACAGCGTCTAAGCGATGAATATCATGGCAACGTTTGTTCACAACGAGCCAACCTCTCTTCCCACTATTCAGGAGGCGGGGTTGCCTGAAGTCTTTTACAAAGCCATTGAGACTGGAGTAGAGCCAGTAATTGAAGTAGGTTCTTCTCCGCGTGGTTTCTCGTTTCTTGTCAACCCATTCCCATTCAGGTCATCCAAGCTATTCCGAATGCTATCGGAGCGCTGTGTCTCAACCAAGCTGGCCAAGATCAGCTCTCAGCCCGTCCGAGCATCATCCCTGGCATATTCTCTATATTCACATCTGAACGGCACCTTAAAGTCCTCCGCGACAAGGAGAACGCAGTTCTCATAGGAACATCTATCGACGAGCTCGTTCGCCACCACCCCTCCCTCAAAACACCTGTGTTTGATGCTATAAAGTCTGTCTTCAGCAAGATCGAGGATTTTGGGAACGCCTTTGTGATCCCAGAAGACAAAAAGGAATGGTACGGACTCTTGCCCGTTCAACCATCCGAGGAAACTGGGGGAGCTATGCAAGGCATTGAGTCAGAGGGGAGGGAGTCAGAAATTGACTCGGGGTTGATGTCCGAAAGTCATGGCGAGCTATCTGGTGAAGATTCTGCTACACAGAGAGACCACGACAACAATGTAGTCATGTTCATTGACGTGATATGTAGGGTGAGCACTACTTTGGTTTGTAGCGTGAACGTGCTAATTGCTTGTTACTAGTTCCTGGAAGGGCTTTTCCAGCATCCTCAACACTGCAAGGACTTCATTCGCAATGCAGATGGATTAGATCGAATTGGAAGGCTCACTGGTCTGCCTTGCCTTCCATATGACTACGCTAACAGTGTGTCATCCGATTCGATCGTTCAAGTCATCCGGACCATGGCTGAGATTGGCCCGAACGAGGCACTCTTTTACCTTTCGAAACTCGTTGGTACATCGCTTGCGGGGACGGAGGAGTTCTGGAAAGATCTCCCGTCGGAGTCAAAGCTCGCCCCAATGTTGGAGGTGACAGACGACCAATTGACCAATGTCAATCAGCACTTCCGAAACCTCGTGGCGCTCCACATCCGGGTCACCCTGATGGCGGATGTGTTCTCTACGACTGGCTATGCCCATGGACGGTCGGCGGTCGGCCTGTTACAGACTCTTATGTCGGATCCGCCCAAGGTGGTGATAGACCTGGGTGCTCTGCATCGCGCTTCGATCTGGGAGAACATCCTCTTCAAGGCCCACATTGCCTCGAAGGGAATCGAGCTTGGGATCAGCGGGCATGGCTCGCCCCTCGAGAGGTCGCCTAGTCACATATCCATTTCCCTTCCTGAGCCAACGAGTTTTGGCGTCGCCGCCAATGGTGTTGCGGCAGAGCCCTCGGGTGCCAGGTCCTCGCCAACATCTGTGTTACCTTTGAAGAAGGAAACTCCTATAGACAAGAATGCCAAGGCGCTTAAACACCTCACTCACGGCCTTCCGAGTGCACTTGCGCCATTCTTTCAATGTTCGTATTCATTGCCTGAAATTTCTCTGGTACATTCTCACTTCATGTTGGACAGCGATCGTCAAATTGTTTTATGCCAGAAGGAACCCTGATCCCGTGCAGAAGAAGCAGATCTTGAGTGCCTCCGATGTAATTGCAAGCATTATGATTAACCACCTCAAGGCAAAGATTATTGGTGAGGAATCCAGGCAATGGTCGTCAGGGATGATCATTAACAGGTGGTTTCAGGTGACAAACTCCATCGTCTTGATTACTATAGTGTCATGATCGGCTTGATGACTGTGTTATTGGTGGACGGTGCGCAATTTCCAGACGCACCATTTGAGAGATCGGCTCTAATGACTTTGTTAGAACGTACCATGCAAAATACACTGCACACGGTCCTGCTTCTTTCTTTTCAGCGTGCTGGGGGCCTGGAGACGATATTCGACACATGTTCGGAGTTCTTGGATTCTATCGAGAGCGTTACGAGCGTGCGGCTAGAGGAACGATCCGAACCGATGGTGCAAGAATTGGTGCATGCGCAGGGGGGGTTAAAAGTTGCTCTCCACCTTCTTTACCCCCTCATTTCCTCCAAAGCTCTCTTCGAGTCTGGGCAGACAATCCTGGTTATGACCCGCGACAAAAAGGACACGGATGCTGACTACTTCGAACCCCACCACTTTCTTGTTCGACTTCGTCTTACGAGTGTTCCAGTTCTTCAACGAATTTGGGAATCGTCGTGGCTCCGTTCCGCGCCATTAACACTGGTCAAATCTGTTGTTCAGCTAGTTCTTGAACTTACTACTGCTGAAAATGAGGAGCTCAAGGGCGAACCTCCGGCAGAGGGCATTCCCGGTGCAGGTTCTGCCATTGGGATCGCTGCTGGCTTGAATATGCGCAACACTGGGCCGGACGAGAACCGTATTCGTCAGTTAACAGACATGGGTTTCCCTCGCTCTGCTGCCGAGCGTGCTTTAGCGCGCACTCACAACAATGTCACTGCCGCTACAGATCTGCTTCTCTCTCACCCTCTACCCCTTCCTCCAGACCCAGACCCGGAACCAGAGCCCGATGCACAGCAGAATGAAGTCGGGGAAGGTCCCGAACAACCCGAACAACCCGAACAACCCGAACAACCCGCTGAACCCACTGGCGAGGATGCAGACGAGTCTACTACCCGCGATGAAGAGATGGAATCGGAAGAAGTCGCGTCATCCGCTCTGCCCGAAGCTCCAGCCACGCCTGTTTCTTCAGAACAGGGAAAGAGTTTGGAGGAATTGCGTCAGGAGCTGAATGTAACCCGCGAACCATTAAAGACACGCTTGACTCGGCAGGCATTGTTGCTTGTTGACGAACACCCATCATTGATATTCGAGATTCACAAGGCTTTTCTGCGCCCCTCTCCAGATCAACAGGAATTGTCTATTCGCTCCTTGATCGACGACATTAAAGAATACTCACCTGGCGCATTGGATGTTCAAGAAGAGCCCCTAGCGACAAGATGTCGACTGCTCGCTCTTGTGTTATCGGAATGCCCTACGCTCGAACCAAGCATTAGCAACAACCTCATGGATTGCCTTCTTGCGCTGCTCCTCTCGAATTCATCTACGACGGAACCAGAACACGCCACACCAAAATGGCTCGCTTCCCACCTCCTTGTCACGGAGGCTTTGCTTAACATTGGCGATCAGCCTGTTCCTATTGTTCTTCCAAAGGAGGGAGATCCCATCGTTCCTCAAGATCTTAAACTTGGCCCTCCATACTCTGACGCACGGTCGATTGTCTTCGATCATTGCATCCGCTTACTCGCACTACCCAACTTACCTCGTGACGAGTTCTTGGCGGTTCTGCGTCTTCTAGTTGTCCTTTCCCGCGATCACAGCGTTGCGTCCAAGTTTGTCAAACGAGACGGAATCTCCCTCGTCTTTAGACACCTGAAAAGTCATGGGGGAGCCGGCAGTTATTCCTATATCGCCATCATTCTGCGACATGTTGCGGAGGACCTGCACACTTTGCAGGGTGCTATGCGCCAGGAAATCAAGCGCTTCCTCTCTCAACCTCGTACGAGAATTGTCGATGTCTCCGGCTTCGTTCGTAACTGCAGTTCAGTTGCGTTGCGCAACCCCGAATCTTTTATCGAGGTCGTGGAGTCCATCTGTCAGCTGCAGCAACCCTACTCTGCGATCCAGCACATCAGTCTAAAGCCCGACGTCGCTGAGGATTCTACATCTAATCGAGAAAGTCTAAAGCCTACCGATATGCAAGTCGATTCACCGACAGATGTTCCTCGCGCGCCATCAAACGAAGCATTAGAATCTGTGGTTCACCACCTCATAGGCGAGCTGATGAGGGCCTACAAACCTCACGATGGTTCTGCGGATACACTGCCTCAGTTAAACAGACAACCCGCTCCAGCAGTGCCCACCGAGCAATCAAGTGCGCAAATGCTGATGGTTCCCCCCGACGCTCCGAGCGAGCAAGAGCGTTATGCTCACTGTTGCTTCCTCATGCAATGCCTTTCTGAACTCTTGTTCTCCTACGACGCATGCAAGCTTGCGTTTTTGTCATTTAACCCCAAGAAGCAGCGCCAACACACGCCGTCGAAAGACGGGAAGTACAGAGCAGCAGTTCTTCAATTCTTCCTCGCCGAGCTTGTCACGTATGGTACGATCACTGCCCAGCCCGACGCCAAAGCCAGGTTGCATCTATGCACTTGGGCTATGTCGGTCCTTGTAGCTCTTTGCGTAGACTGTTCGCCAGGTGCGGAGGCGAAGGAAGTTCCTGCAGACCTGGTTTCCATCCGCAAGTTCGCCCTCGATGCCATTAGCAGGGCTGTTAAGGAAACCTTACCTTCCGAAAACATGGATGCCAGATACGGTCGCCTTCTCGCATTGACAGACTTGTGCAATCGTCTGTTGACCGTGCGCTTTAGCAACAACAGTGGGTCCAGAAAGCCACCGGAAGAAAGCACGACACACATTGCGAAGATCATGCTAGAGAAGAATTTTGTCGCGACCTTGACTAACGCTCTTGGTGACGTCGACTTGAACTTCCCAAATATTCGCAACCTGGTCGCATCTGTTCTTCGGCCATTGGAGAATTTGTAAGTTTCCTACGCTTTCTCATTAGAGACATTACATTAAGGGTATCACTAGAACTCGTGTCGCGATCAAGATGAGTCGAGCGTCAGAGAAGTCAAAGGACGGTATGGAGGGAAAGGCTCAGAGTGTCGGATCAATATCAGAGGATGAAGAAGAGGAGGATATCGACGTTGAAGATGGTGCGCGCGAGGAGACTCCTGACCTGTACCGCCATTCAGCTCTTGGAATGTGGGTATCTCATTGAATTTTTGTCCGTGAATTTTCTAACCCGATATCGATATCTTCTGATGTAGGTTTGGAGGTGTAAGTACGATAGCTGCCGATCATGACGAACACTGATGACTTTTGAATAGGAGATGGAAGATGTCAACTACACGCAAGATGACGAGATGGATGAGGGAGACGAAGATGAAGATGAAGACGTTGACATGGAGTATGGGGACGAAACCGACAGTGAAGCGACTTCGAATTCCGATGATGTTGACGCGGAAGAAGAGGATGGAGATGATGATGATGAGTCCCATGGTGATGGATGGCGGGATGAAGACGAAGACTACGAGGAGGCGGATTTGATCGAGAATGACGAAGATGGAGAAGCTGATGTTGCCGCCGTTACCGGCGCCGACCAAGTTCTTGACGAGGACATGATGTGGCAGGTTTGTCTGATCTTATCTTCTTCGCTGTGCGTCGGTTTGACTTTATTTTGAAGGACGTGGGTGATGAAGCGGATGCAGAAGATGACAACGGTGATGAAGGCGACGAGGACGAAGGGGGAGGTTAGTCCCTTCCACTAACTCATTCTGCTTGATATTAATCCTCGATACAGAACATGTTAATGTGATTCACGCTGAGCAAGATGATGAGCCAGACATGTCTGACGAAGAAGAGTATGGTTATTGCTTGCGAACCGTATGATGCAGACTGACGCTTGGATAGATTCCGAGGCGAAGTTGGTGTTGTTGATGTCCGGGAAGTTGCCCCCATGGGCGGCGCTACCGACGATGTTTTCACTTACTCGGAACCTTTCGACGTCGACGGAATCGAAGTCCAGGGGCGAGAAGTAAATCCATTCATATCTCGCCGACGAGGTGGTAAGTGACCATCAATCGCGTGAACCTCACATTTACGCGATTTCCTTCAGGCGCCGATGATGTTCAGGTTTTCGGTCGAACTCGAAACCCACCATCCGCACCCAGCGAAGCGACAGTTCATCCTCTTCTTCTGGATGCATCGGTTGGTAACAATCGCACCTCGACAGCTCTCTCTCGCGGTTCCCGACGGCAGCAGCGAGGAAGCGGAACTAACCTTCAAACTGAACTCATCCAGTCGATTGAAGATATTATAGGGGGAGACGCTGTTCAAGTTTTCCAACATATCGTGAATCGTTCGGGTGGTGCCCGCGAGACAATTCGTGTTGATGTTGCTCCAGCTGCGCTTGCCGGCATAGAGCAAGGCATGATCCAGTTACAGAGGCTTGCAGGTGCACCCTCGGGTCCCAGAGTGGAACGCATCCCTCGACAAAGCGAAAACCATCCTGACACCCGTGGCCTCGATCCCCTTTTCACAGTGCAAAGATGGGCCGAGGAAGCCAAAACCGTTAATGGCAAGCACGTATCTGAACGAGCCAACCGCCTGGGCAACCATATCGCACTTGCGTTGTTGCCGGCTGCCATTGCGGCAAAGGCAAAGGAGGAAGAGCAAAGGCGACAAGCACAGCTGAAGGCGGAGGAGGAAGCCAAACAGCGTGAGGCCGAGCAATCAGCAGCTGAGGAAGCTGAGGTCGCCGAAACCGACACAGACGCGCAATCAAAGGACGACACAGCCCCGACCTCGTTGGAACCTTCCACAGCTCCAGTTCAAGAGCCCCCAGAACAACCTGTCACGGACTCGGCTACCAGTGACGTCGAGATGCGCGATGTACCTCCACCTGAACTAGTGCCCGCGGTTCCACAGGCAGAGATGGCGGGGCCTTCCCAAGTCCAAGAGAGATTAACTGTCATGATTCATGGCAGTGAGGTCGATATCACGGACATGGGCATAGACCCGACATTCTTAGAAGCGTTGCCGGACGATATTCGAGAAGAAGTCATCAATCAACACGTTCGTGACCAACGCGCTGCGAGAATAGAGCGACCTGCCGACTCTCAGATCAGCCCCGAATTCCTTGATGCTCTACCCCCTGAAATCCGTGCGGAACTCATCCAACAAGAAAGGCTGGAACAGGCAAGACAGGCCCAGCCAGAGACAACAAACGACAACGCTGCACCAGGAACTGCGGCCGACATTGATCCAGCTAGCTTCATAGCCAGTCTCGATCCACATCTCCGACAAGTCGTTCTCTTGGACTCGGACGAAGGTCTTCTGCAAACTCTACCATCATACATGATTGCTGAAGCAGGTGTTTATCGCGAAGAGGCTCAGAACCCACGCAGATTTACGTTCGCAACGCGTGGTGGTCACAGGACAACATCACGGTCTATCCCGCCCCGTAAAGCTCCAGCCCCAAGGGATGCTATTCAGCTTCTTGATAAAACCGGGGTGGCCATTCTCGTTCGCCTTCTCTTCTTCCCTCAGGTCTTGAAGAAGAACCTCCTTTTCAAGGTGCTGGTCAACATCTGCGAGAATGGCAAAACCAGAATGGAGCTCTTCAATCTTCTTCTCAGCATACTGCAAAGTGGACCAGGTGACCTCACTGCTGTCGACAAGAGCTTTGCCCAGATGTCTACTCGCACTCCCAAGACACCCATTCAACAAACTCTCAAGGCCCACGGTAAACAAAGGGCACCCGACCCCAATAATTCCGCGACTATCACCAACCTTCAGAATGAATCTGTTCCAGATCTAGTTGCCCAGCGATGTCTTGAAGCACTCGCGTTTATTGTCAGCGCGAACGAGTTGTCGTCCCTCTTCTTCTTGAGCGAACACGAACTACCCGCCGGACTCAGAAAGGTGAACACTAAAAAGGGAAAAGGAAAGGAGAAGCAAGCACCCCAAACCCACTATCCTATCGTTCTCCTCCTTGGTCTCCTGGACAGGCAGTCATTGCTCAGGACGCCATCTATCATGGATTCAGTTGTCTCATTGCTCTCCACCGTTACCAAACCGTTGGTTAGCCTGAAGTCGGAAAAGGAATCGGTCTCGGTCGCAGCACCAGCGAGCTCGAATGAGCCAGCTTCTAGTATATCGTCTGCGCCGTCGCTACCTACTGTCCCAGACGCGCCTCGAATCGAGGAAGCAAGCGCTACGGCGGGAGCAGAAGTAGATCAGAACCAGAGCAAGAATGAAAACGAAAATGTTGCCGGAGAACAATCCGATGAACGGATTCTGCTGGCTAGTCCACCCCAAATACCGCACTCAGTGCTACGCCTCATCGTCAATATCCTGACAATTGGCGAGTGCTCTGCGCGCACATTCCAGCAATCATTGACTCTCATTCAAAACTTGTCGCACATTCCCGATGCTCGAGATGTGATCGCACAGGAATTAAAAGCCAAGGCACAAGACTGCGGGCAGAATGTTCTCACAGACCTCACCCACCTCTGGACATCCCTGCAAAATCCCACTCAAGACATTCTTGCTTCTTCTGTAGCGTCCAAGTTCTCTTCGCCCTCGTCTGATCAAACCAAACTCTTGCGTATCTTGAAGACGTTGGACTATATGTACACCCCTCGTTCAGCGGGACCCCTGACAGACGAGGCCCGCAAGAGCCAGGATGCCGAGAAAGTACAAAATATCTACGAATCATTCCGCTTCACGCCACTCTGGCGGCGACTCGGGGACTGTCTCGCTACCATTGAGGCTCAACCCGATATGGAGCATGTCGCCACCGTCTTGCTACCCTTAATCGAAGCTTTGATGGTAGTGTGCAAGTACGTTGGTCCAAAGTCGACCGCAGGAAATATGGCGAGGACGATAAGGGCTTCTGCATCCCCAAGGTCGTCCACGACCGCCAGAGAGTCGATGGAAGACCTCTTCGTCACGTTCACCGACGCCCACAGGAAGATCCTGAACGTGATGGTACGCAACAACCCCTCGCTAATGAGTGGATCATTTTCACTTTTGGTTAACAATCCACGTGTCCTGGACTTCGACAACAAGCGAAACTACTTCACACAGCAGCTTCACCGTCGCCCTGCATCCCGTGAACACTACGGCACGTTACAGCTCAATGTTCGCCGTGCACGTGTATTCGAGGACAGTTTCCAATACCTCCAACGGAAGACTGGCGATCAAATCAAATATGGCAAACTTAGTGTCCGATTTTACGATGAGGAAGGCGTGGACGCTGGTGGTGTCACGAGAGAATGGTTCCAAATCCTTGCACGCCAGATGTTCGATCCCAACAACGCACTCTTCCAGCCATGCGCGGCCGACAGACTGACGTATCAACCAAACAAGAACTCTTGGGTCAATCCGGAGCATCTATCGTTCTTCAAGTTCGTTGGTCGGGTCATCGGAAAAGCAATCTACGACGGGCGGCTCCTAGATGCATACTTTGCAAAGAGTTTGTATCGACAGCTCCTTGGCAAGCAAGTCGATTATCGAGACGTCGAGTGGGTAGACCCAGAGTACTACAACTCGCTCTGCTGGATTCTGGAAAATGATCCCACGCCGTTGGAGTTAACGTTCAGTGTTGAAGCGGACGAGGTATGTTGCTAGCGTTCATCCACGAGGTTTTCCGTTATTTAATTTCTTTAAACGTCAGTTTGGAAGGAACCGCATCTTCCCGCTGAAGCCAGAAGGTGAAACTATTCCTGTCACACAGGAAAACAGGCGGGAGTTTGTACAGCTTTCGGCCAATTTCCGCCTGTACTCCTCCATCAGCGAGCAGATCGAGAATCTTGTTGCTGGATTCCACGAGATTATTCCTAAGGACCTCATCACTATCGTAAGTCGCCGTGTTTTCCAGGCATTGCGGTGTCTTTAATTTGATTTAGTTCAACGAACAAGAACTTGAGTTACTCATTTCCGGGACGCCTGATATTGACGTTGACGAGTGGAGAGCCGCAACGGAATACAACGGATACACAAGCTCAGATCCCGTTATTGTTTGGTGGTGGAGAGCTCTCAAGTCGTTCAATCGTGAAGAGAGGGCAAAGGTGCTGAGCTTTGCGACTGGCACTTCGCGTGTGCCTCTCAATGGTTTCGTCGATCTCCAAGGGGTGCAAGGAGTTCAAAGATTTTCGATTCATCGTGCCTACGGCGATCCGGATCGTCTTCCTCAAGCCCACACTTGTAAGCCCTTTTGTCGACTATGATGGATCGCCTCTTGATAATCATGATGTTAGGTTTTAATCAGATCGATTTACCGCAATATTCTTCCTATGAGATGCTGCGACAGCAATTGTTACTAGCGATCAACGAAGGGGGAGAAGGTTTCGGATTCGCATAAGCATGTACATTGTCCCCCATCACGTTTAGATGAACCCCTGGTCATGTAGTAGAAGTCTGAAGCATCATATTTGTATTTAAATTACGCATAGCTTTATCGCAACCAAGCATTCCGTCGTGCTCTACCACTAGCCGGAAGGTGCCACGGAGGCAATTTACATAATCTGACCGGCTACAATCCACTCCCGGGCCGGAATCGGCGATATGCAGTTCCGTGATGGGCTCGCACGGGATCGTGCTGGCAATTGCCAAGTCACTTCCAGTGTGCAGTTTGTCGTGACGAATATCCTTCAAGTTGGGCAATCATCCGAACCACAGTGGCACTGGCGGCTTTGCTACTATGAGAGCCTACGTAGTCAAAGAATGGAAGCATCCCTCTGAACTTAGCCTCGTGCATAATGCACCAGAGCCAGCGACCGGACCAGAGGAGGTGCTCGTGGACGTGTATTCCGCAGGCCTCAACTTTTTCGATGTAAGTATCTTGCACACATACACCCATTAGACTTACCGCATTCTCGACAGATATTACAAGCGCAGGGTAAATATCAAGTGAAACCATCCTTTCCGTTCACACTTGGTGCAGAATTTGCGGGGAAGATTGCGAGCAGTTCCCAAATCCCAAAGGGGTGTCCCTTTAAACCTGGAGATAGGGTATTTGGTAGTGCACAAGGCGCATTTGCAGACCGCATAGCTGTCAAGTGGAAAGCACTCATGCCACTTCCGGGCAACCTTACTTTCGACCAAGGAGCAGGCAAGTCCCGTTATTTTCAAAGCGCTAACATTTCTCAGGACTATACCATAGGTCTTTTCATTACTTGGCCAACGAGTTACGAGGCCCTTACAGGTCGGGCAGAATTAAAGCCAGGTTGAGTAGTGTGTGTGTATTTTGGAAAACCAATGGCTGATTGAGAATGATATACTAGGCGAGACCATTCTTGTAAACGCTGCAGCTGGAGGAGTTGGAATTGCTGCTGTGCAATTGGCTAAAGGTGCCTCTTCCGCATCTCAAGCCCTGTCCCCCCACTCACAAAGCGTAGCTCTGGGAGCCAGAGTCATTGCCGCAGCTGGCTCACACTCTAAGCTTGACATCTGCAAGCGGTATGGAGGCGCGGACTATGTTGTTGATTACACGACCCCGGAGTGGCAAAAGCAAGTACTGGAGATTACTGAGGGTAAAGGCGTCGATGTCGTGTACGATCCTGTGGGCCAGATAAAAGGCGAGTGGAACCGCATTTTCTCCTGTGATCAAAGCTTGATGGTGTTTCTAGACTCGTTGAAATGTATAGCGTTTAAAGGCAGAGCATTAGTGATCGGTTTTGCCGCAGGCCACATAGAGAATGTAACAACATATCTGTCCCGATGTCTACTGGGTGCTCACCACAACCGTTAGTTGCCCTTGAATCTGGTGCTGCTCAAAAACATCAGTATTATCGGACTCCATTGGGGACTCTATACATGTGTGTGACGGAGCTGTGATCCACGGAGTTCAATAGTGATAATTTGTTTCAGATAAAGAACCCTCCCGAATTCCAGTTGTATGGGAAGAACTGCTAAGGTTTGTGATTTACCGCACCGTATCCGTGGTGCTAATTGCCCAGTGTGACCAGCTTGTTCTCCTCGGGTAAAATCAAACCAGTCATCTATTCCACGGTATATCCGTTAGCGAGTGCAATGGATGGCTTGGGCGCGCTAGAAAGAAGGGAAACATGGGGTAAAGCTGTCGTACGCATTCGCGACGAGGCCACGGCAAAGTTGTAACGGCCGCGGCTGAGTCGGAGCGGTGTTTGGGGTCCGGTCTATCCTACTCGATTAGTAATACACCCATCGCAGTTTGCCACTGCTCGTCATGCAATCTTTTGAAGACGCGGAACCTGTCGTGCGGATACGCGACTTGAAGAAGGACCGAGTGAACTTTGTACTGGAGAATGTTGACCTGGCGTACGTGCAGAGCCCTGTGTCAACTTGACCATCTGCATTCACCTCGCGTATTTATGTTAGATTTGCAAACTCAATCCGAAGAGTGGTCATAGCGGACATACCAACAGTCGGTTCGTACGTGCCAGGGAGTCTATGTCCGTCACTAAAACCCGAGCTAGCCATTGACATTGTTGAGGTCCACTCGAATACGTCGGTGTTGCCAGACGAGTTCATTGCGCATCGTCTCGGCATGATTCCGTTGAATAGCGCAAATTGCGATGAGGGCATGCGCTACACTAGAGTACGTCTTGCATTCCATGAGTTGACAAGTATTGTCGTAACGGATTTTGGCGATGCTCAGGACTGCACCTGCTTGGAGGGGTGCAAATACTGTGCAATTGAACTGAGGCTAGATGCCATGTGCCACGACAATCGGACCATGGAAGTCACAAGTAATTTCCTTGAAGTAGTTGAATTCACATCGAACTCTGGGCAGTCAGACATGATAACGGACGGCGAGGAGCTGACAAAACGAGGCGAGGCCTTCGGGTACCCAGTGGGGAAGAGTACGCCACTCAAGCTTTCTCGACGTCGTTTTCTCATTATCCCGTCCTGCCAGATGACCCATCCGTACCCCCAGTTTTGATTTGTAAAATTCGCAAAGGGCAAGAATTGCACTTGCGTTGCGTGGCAAAGAAGGTGCGCACGTTGAGTGTTGCATGAGCATCTCACATAGCGTGATGGCAGGGCGTAGCAAAAGAACATGCAAAGTGGTCCCCATGCTCTGCTGTCGCTTTCGAGTATGACCCTTACAACAAGCTGAGACATACGACATACTGGTACGAAGCCGATCAGCATGCGGAGTGGCCCGTGGGTGAAAATGCAAAGGAGGAAGAACCACCGAGAGACGATGAAGTATTTGACTTCAACGCGAAGCCGCGTAAATTCTACTTCGAGGTTGAAACAGACGGGAGCTTGGGTCCCCAGGAAGTTATCATGAAGGCATGTGAGCTGCACCTGCTAGGCTAATAAACCCTTATGGTAAAATTCTCTAGGGTCTCGCGGAACTCCAAACAAAGCTCGCAAACTTGATCCTCGGCCTTAAAGCACCTTCGGACATGGATGTGTCAGGGGAGATGGATTCAGCAGTGAATGGGGCTGGGGCTGCGTGGCCTCAACCCGCGACATGGGGAAACGCGGCCGCCTCTGCTGCTGGGTATGCAAGCCCAGCCGCTGGTGGATGGGGGGGTGCTGCAACTTGGGGGGGTGGCTCAAGCCCGGCGCAGAATAGCAGCGGGAATACTGGTGGTTGGAGCGCCACCCCGGCAGCAAATTCCGGAGGAGGATCCAGTTGGGGTACAAGCCCTGCTCAGAATGCCTGGGGAGGAAGCACTAGCCCGAACTCGGGGGTTGGCGGCACGAGCGCTTGGGGCGCCCAGCAGGGATGGGGAAGTCCAAACCCACAAGCCAATGGATGGAACCTCTGACTCACGGTTGTGATGTGCGCGATTCCATCTCAGAAAAGCAAATATGGCTTGGAGTAACACCACCGGCAACCGGGCATTCAAATATTCACTGTCTACTGTTTCCAACAGTGAACTAATTGACTCGCAGTAAATTGTTCTGTCCAAGTACTTGAGTGAAATACATATTCAAGTCAAGGTCATGGTAACACCGTCCGTATCATGATTCTTATCATGTCATCTTCGTCGATCATCGGGCCTGATCATGTTAGTTGTGTTGTCTCACTGAGAAACTTTCTGCCCACAGTTCGAGCACATGTATGGGTCCGTTGGACATGCATGCATGCCAATGGTTGCCTGCCCTACGAACACTACACGGAATTATTTGTAGCCTGCTAATAGTAACCGGTTCGGGAGCTCTAATTGTAATCTCCACCTGGTCCACTGCGATCCTCGTGGGCTGTCCAGAGTTCACCGCGAACTTGTCGAGATAGCACTAAGGCCCGAAACGATTGCCTCCGGCAGCAAGAGATATTAATATAATACACATGGAAAGCTGACAGATGCGTGATATGTATGCACGATATTGCAGGGCCGTTAGTGCCCGTCGTCGTTGTCGCAAGGTGGGGCTGGGGGATGCGACATGTGACACGGTCACGGTGGTGGTGGTGGTGGTGGCGGCAGAGGCGGACGAGGTAAGGGGGAGGACGAGGAGAAGACGGACAAGTGGAGGGCGAGGACGAGGTGAGGGTGGACGAGGAGGGCGGGTGAGAGCAAGGAGGACAAGACGCGTGACGAGGACAAGGGCGAGGCGAGTCGGGTGAGGACGGGGCGAGGACGATGGCGAGATGGGGGTGAGGGCGAGGGTAGGATGAGGGTGAGGGCGTATACTGGTACAAGAGGGGTAACGGCTCAGAATCGCGCAGACGATCGTCCAAATCGCGCGTGTTGCACCCGGAAAAATCGCGGGAATTTTTTGGGGTTTACAGTTCCATAAACCAATTCAATGAGAATCGACTTATCAGATAATGGGGTATTCAACAGTAACGCGTCGCGGGTGCTGCTCAGCGGATGAGAACTGCCAGTGATTTCACGGAAAGATAGTAGTATGTATGTTCTTATGGAGTAACTAGGGTGACTCCTGTGACATGTCTCGATCGGCATTCTAACGCTGCTACATCAGTAAAATCATCACGGCCTTATCTAGCCTTATTCAGACTTTTTT